>BMAO01039678.1:0-16756 GCA_019973975.1 Trichonephila clavata
TGTGTATAATTTCATCATAGTTTTTTCACATTCGTGCTGAAAATTGCCTATTTTGATTTTGCAATCCAGAGAAAGGTTTTATGAACATGATAAAGGAGTGTTCACGAATTTGATTTTCGGTTCCCTGCGTGTTAAGGGTGATGGTAGTCTTAGTGCAAACTCACGTTATTTGTATTGTTTCGATCAACACACTGTCATTTCCAGTAGCAACCTACGAGTTTCTTTCCGAACATGGAAGGTCAACCCTTTTTAGAAGGATTGATGCACACTTAGGAGACTTTCTCAAGGCCCAGTGCCTTGGGCAGTGCAATTTTTTTCGTTTGGGAACTGCAATCTTTGGGCTATCTTTATAGCAACCAATAGGCGTGTCAAAGTATCCATCAAGCATAATTCATGCCCAAAGGTTTAAAAAGGGGGGGGGGCAATTTTTTTTTCTAATAAAGAAGAATCACAACAGTTTATGACGTACTCCAACGGTCGGTTAATTGACGTGCTTGAAATCATTTGCAATAGTTGTTTATTTTGTTCATTCTGGAAATTCTAGTAAAGCTACTCGAAAACTTCTAAAAAACAAATAAAAAAAAGCGTCCTTAGCTGTAGATATATAAAGAACTTGACTTTGTCCAAGGATTCACTTGTTATATCTTCGGTTATAGATTAAGTGTACTGTAACTTGACTGAAGATGAAGTTATATTTCTTTGCCGTTCTTTTGCTTGGAGTCGGTAAGTTGGTGGCTATTAACTTTTGACAAAATACATTTTTAGTATATTAAAAAGAGAAATTAGTGTTCACATTAGATGCAAAAGATCAAGTATTACTTTGATGATTATCAAATGAATTTATAAGGAATTTTTAATTAAAAGTTTTGATTTAACATTTAAAATATGTAGTTTTTTTAAGTGAAAGATCCTTTTGCTTGGCAGATAGAAAATAATAATACTTAACTAATTATTAAATGTATCATTTAGTAGAGAGAAAAACATGTAAAGTTTTAAAATGGAAAATATCATACTTCTAAATTTTAAATGCTGATAAATGAAAAAACGGTTTTCATTTCTCGAATTGTTACTCATTTCATAATAATAATTTTTATAATTATTCAAAACCCTTTATATATTTAAAAAAAAAATACATGATACTTATGAATGTTACAATATTTTTTTATGCATATCTTTTTATAATGATAGATTTTTATTATTATATTAAAAAGATTAAACAGATACATGTATAGGTATACTTAAAAGTACTAATTGGTAAATACAATGGTTAATATTTATAAATTTTTAAAATAATTATTCTTTTATCTGGTTACAATCTTCGCGAAATTACATTTATTAATCAATTAATAGCCAAGATAATATGTTATATCTCCAGTTAACGCATCCAAATTTTGTTTTTTTATTGGTGATTATATTTTCAAGGAAAAACTTTAATATACATCAAAGATTATTGAAACGTTAAAAAGGTTAAACTATATTCCGTCCAATCTTAATTTGAAATTTTCGTTATTTTTCTGTTCGTGTTTGACTAATGAAAACTGTAATTAAATTTCCCGATTACATAATTTAGATTCTTAAATAATTTTAAAAAGATTCATAACGATGTGTTTTTCCCTTCAGCTGCAAAACAAGTATACACTCAAACATGCCATTTACGAGAAGTAGATTTATGCGTTGCAATTGGTATGTTCCATTACCAGAGCAATGGAATCCCACCAGATGATGAGAAAGTGACAGAATGGTGCGAGTAAGTATACTTCATATTTAATCAATTTAAAAAGTATTGAATAAATGTTTAAATATGCATCATGAATTGAAAATATTGTATTAAAAGAAAATGTATGTTAATTTATTAAATGGACTATTACATAACACATACACACATGCATTCCCTAAATTTAATTAATTTTACCATTCATATAGTATAATTGGGTAATGCAGAATACATATTTACTTTTTACGTGATTAAAAAAGGCTAATTTGAATGTAATTGTACTGCCTTAGTTTCATTAAATGATGAATTAATTAATAAATCCGTGATTGTTTTTATTCAATTTAATTTCTGCCGTGATTAAAAATAAAAAAAAAGGTTTAATAAAAAGTATTTAACTACTTGCTTAGATTAATTTTTAATAATTTGAAATTTTTTCCATGAAATAATGGAATTACGTTAGATATTACAATTTTTGAAATATAATTACTTAAAATATAAAATTGAAGAAAAAAAATCATAAGTTAAAAAACAAGAAAATAAAGTATTTTTTTTCCTCGGTAAAATTTAATCCATCCAATAATCAAAACTAAGTTATCGTCAGTTATAACTATTAAGTATGAGATCATGAAAAATAAAAATATATTTATTATTTTGTATCAATCATAAATATTAAGATTTAAAATAATAGGATCTCCTCACACACACACACACAAAACTGATTTCCAAGTACAAATTAAAACTATTGTTTGATTCTTAAATAATTGTATATTCCCTCTCAGATTGACGAAAATACAAATAATAAGTTTGCCCAAATAAATTTTGATAAATAAAAAACTGAATAGAATACTTATCTTCAATTAAAAATGCTTTAAATTAGTAAAAAAAATCGACAAGTAATGTGATGGAAGGAACGATTATAGAAGAAATAAGCAAGAAAATCTTAAAAGTACACATTAAAGTAGATCACAATTAAGATGCAAGTATTTAAAGTTCATTCAAGCATAAAATAATCCAAATATTTAACATACAAGCATCCTGAATATAATTTTATTTAATATTCTTGTAATAGTGAAGCAAGTAAATTTTTTTTTGAGATTTGTATTGTTAAACATATGCTGTTTTTTTTGTTTAGAACTATGCAAGAAGTCCGAGAATGCATGGCAACTTTACAGACAAATGCCTGTCTCCTCTGCAGAAAGAACTCATGGGTCTCTTTGCCGGTCTGACGAAATTGGCAAGGAACTCTGCACACCTGGATCAGAAATCAGAACTAGTAAGTAACCCTAAGAATAAACTAATTGTCCATAAAAGTTAAGAAATATTTCAAATGATTCTTCTGGAGTCATAGAAGGTATAAAATATGGCTATGTAATTTTTTAATTATTTGTTTTTTTCACTTTGCACAGATCTTGTATCAAAAATATCAAATAAATTTCAAACTATTTTATAATTGAGAATAATGGATGCCAATATTTTTAAATCTTTTGTGGAATTCTCCTAATAATTTTAAAAGAAAGGTACGCCTTAAAAATTAAAGAAAAGGCATTGTTTTATTTAGTGGTTCATTTAATTTTTTTTATTTCATGGGAAAAAATGTGCTATATTATCACTCTGAAAATTAATCCTAATTTTTATCTTGTAAGAAATAATCTTCAATTTCTTAAAAAATTAAACAATGAGAAAATATTACTTTTGATTCAATTCGCACATTTTATACATGTATGTAACGCTCCGGTAACTACACCGCATATTAAAAAGAAACTTTTTAAAACTTTCATTGATTATCAATAGTTTTTGAAATTGTATTTAAAGGCTGACCTCTGAGTTTTGCAATTTTTGTTATTTGAAACATATTTAACTATTTATTTTTATTAACTAACTCTGGAGAGATTCTGTCTTGCAAGTACTTTCCTTAATTGAATCTTCATCATTAATATTTAAAATTAATGTTCTGAATGTATTGTCCGATGTATATAAATTGGTGTATGACTAAAGCAATATATTAAAATAATAATATTTTCGTTTAAAAATAAATGATTAATTAAGCTACACAATAGTATGCGATAAAAACCTTACTTTACAATATAGTCATAAATAAAGTTATTTGAACTATATAGTAATTCATAAGAAAAAGAAATCGGAAAAATATGGAATAAATATTAGCCTAAATCCACTTTCTAAATTTTTTACAATAAAATAAGATGTTATTTCAGCATTTATAACTAAATCATTTCTATTTTTCTTTAGATTATTTGTCTCACTCCGAATGCTTAGCTGATGGCGCTGAGACTGATGAATTCAAAAACACAGTTGAAGGATCTCCAAGTTATGATTGAAACCATGTTCGATGTACCATTCAAGAAAAGGTTCCCTCTTATGTGCTGGTAAGTTTTCTTCCTTTAAACAATAACGGATAACCTTTTTTTCAAAAAATAATCATTTTTTGTTCGAATGATTACATCGTATATTCCCATTGCTTCGGCAAATTTCTTATAGTTATCACAGACAAAGGTACAACATATTTTATAGTCTTTGGTACATTTATGCATATGACATCTCGGAATTTCTTATAAATTCAAATAAAACTATCGAAATAAATCTTTTCAGAGACGATATTATAAGAAATAATTGTAACTGTAGTTACCAATATATGGAGTGATAATATTTTTAATGTGTGTCTTGTTACTATTGTAATATTAACTTTACGTAGGAAATATATTACAACCATTGATTAACATTTAATATATTCTCAACCTTCACTCAGAAGGTAATATTTATACACACCAGATCATCTTGTTTTAAAATATAATAATTTGATACTCGTGTTTGTTATTAAAAGGCTGATAATACAAAAATGGACAGATATATTTAAGCTTAATTACTTTATGTATAAACAGATAATAATGAATATTAATATTTTAACAGTGGCTTCCGACGATTCCACAAAAAGACTGAAGAAATGACTAGTAAGCGATGTGGTGAAGACTCCGTAAGTATGATTCGCAACATCATGAAAATGCTCGTGACCGACTTGCCCGATATCATCTGCCAGAGATTTGACCCCAAGAGCGAGGAATGTCAGAGCGTTCTTCCACCTTCAGGAACCCCATCCAAGGGCGCTGATAACCAATCCCAACTCGGCAAGTTGATGGACACCGTCTTCGGCAACTTATAAGAGAGTCTGTGATCCTTTCATCAGCGGTTGGTGTCCAAAGAAAGATGTTATACTACTCAGCACAAATTCGCAGTTTTTACTTCTACGTACCATATTGTAAAATAATAGTTCTTTATATGACATTAGATGCTTAATTTGAGCTTTACCTGATCATGAAACCTCATCTGGAAGTAGCACGACCGCTGATTTTTCACTTCCATTTCATTCTTCAATATGTAATATGTTTGCATATTCCATTTTGATAACCTCATAATGCATATTTGATATGTCAGCAATAAAAAGAGTTTTTTTTAATAAAACATCTGCATCTGTTCTTTATTTATATCTCATGTTAAATGTTTTATGTAGCTAAGTTGTATTTTTCCCTCAGGCTAAGTTTAAAAATTTTTGAATCTTACTTTAAACTTCTTTTATTACGAAAAAAATAATTTTCTAGTTTAGTTTTATGCACCAGAAAAATAGTTCGCAATTAACGCCCAGTGGCCGAGAGGTTGCCTAACGTGCTTCCACGCCACAGGTCCGGGGTTTCAAACCACGGGCTGGACAAAGTCGACTCAGCCTTTCATCCCTTTAGTGGGTCAATAATAAGTACCAAGCATACTTGGGAACTAAGCACTGGGGGTTTTCGTGTCAGACTACACAGAGCATATGCTCAGGTCACGAAAAATGAGATGGACGCAATGGGTCTTGGTCTATCGTGGGCTGTTTCTCTCTACTGTGTTTAGTTTAATTTATTAAAAGATAAGCTCAAAATAGAAGAAGGTAATTTATATGTGTAACGAATTTATATTTTTAGAAAAAAGTTGTGTAAAAAAGAAGGAATTTCAGTAAAATAATACTTTTATTACATTTACTTCTTAAAAATAAATTAAAGCTGTAAATAAATTTTTATTAACTCGCGATATTTTTTGAAACTTCAGAAAATAATCTTGTAATGGTGAATCAATAATATCGTACATCAGGTCTTATTTGGCAAAGGTTTCAAAACACAAAAGGTTTTGAAGAATTGGGATGCTTTTTTTTTTACTATTTCCGACCTGAATTTTACTTTTTTTAAATTTTGGTGTCTAGTCTATTACGCTAGAAAATATTTGAATGTATTGTTTCAAAATATTCTCTTATGCAACACGATAGCATTTGTTTGGTTGCTGGAAGAGGTTTAAAAGTTTTACTATTATCCCAAGTCATCATTATAACAGGAAAGGATTTTTTTAACCTAAATATTTGAAAGAAGTATTTCATTGTTTGAAAGATCTGCACATCAAGGATGATTCCTTGAGTTTTTATTAAAAACTTCAGACACCCAAATACATGATTAATCTCTTGAATTATATCTGACATCTTAAGGTTTATCTTGAAATTTAAACATGTTCTCACAAAACAGACCCATACACTGAATGCAGAAAGGAAATAAATAAGTTACAATTATAATTTTTGTATAGTTTGCACAAAATATTAGAATAAATCATTTCATAAACGTGTAAAATTCTAGTACACTTATTCTAGATACTGTTAACACAGGCTTTTTTTAAAAGTCATTACTCGTAAAGGTAATTTTACTCTTCTGAAAGATTTTTAATTAAAAGGGAAACTTTTGTGAGCCAAATTTTCAATTGTATTAGGTTATACTTCTAATTATTCGGTAAAAATTATACATCAGAATTTAAAGTACTAGCATGTCTTCGTAGTTGATAATTTGCTATAAATAGATATAATAATATAAAGAAGAGGAATTTTGACACAAAAAAATAAGCAGCAGTGTTCAAGAACAAAATCTATTAACTTGTTTTTGTCTTTATAATTATTTTGAATATTTTGTTAAAAATCAATGATTTATTCTTTGAAAATTATTTTTTATTGTGTGCGTGATTTTATCTTCTTTGTATGAGATTTAATAAAACTCCCCCAGTTAAAAAAATATTCCATTTCTCTTATTTATTTCAATAATGAATACATCCGTAAGAAATTTTACAAATGCAATTAATTTGCGTTAAGTAGTAAATAACATCTAAAAACATTATAAAATTACATAAATTTGTGTTTAACAAAATATTTATAGTCAGTGCACGAGGTTAACTAAGTAATTGGCATGTGAATTTTTTTCAAAATGTTTTACTTCGCTAAGTATTTCAAGAATGTGTTCCCACAAAGTAAAAAAAATATATTGGCTACATCTATTATATTTAATGCACTTAAAAAAAGTTATATCATTTACAAGTTAAACACATCCAATTGATTCCTAAACATTCTGAATGGTATAAAAGTAATTCTCAAAATTGTATCTATAAGACATATTATCATTATTTTCGGATACTAAGGGGTCGCCGTAGCCTCGGTTATGAAGTCGTGGCGGGAGAGTCATGAATTCAAATCCTTGTACCACTGAAGAATCGCCATGTGGATGAGTTGATACACGTTAAATCTGCCGTGGTTCAAAATCCTTACAATGGCACGGAGTGGAAGTTTGGAGAGTAGGTGCCAACACAGGAATCATCCTCGTCATTTGACTGAAGGACAAAATTACAATTTACATCATAATTATGTCTCACTGTTAATAGAGTTCAACTTTGATAAATAATAAAATATTTTTCTTGATACTGGAAAGCCTAATTTAAAAGAGATATTTATCTAATTTAATAAATAAATTTTTAATAATAAATAGAGTTTATTAAAATAAACTCTTAAATATAACACACAAAAAATACGAAAATCAGTCTTGTGTATATTTAAAAATATTATATATCTTATATTCTAAATAATTGAAAATGAAATATTGCCCTTAAATTACAATTATTTTTTGAATTACAGTCAGACTTTCGTCTGAAATGGATTCCATTCTCGAATGGGAAGCAGAGCAACCCTTCTGTTCTGTACTGGGATCATCGTTTGTAATAAAGTCTATATTCTTCTGTGATTGTATTGTATGCTTTTATTCATCTATCTCTCATCTTTCGTATGTATATCAGTATGAAACGAACGACGCAATCCATACATTAAATGCAAAAGTTTTTAGGCTTACAGAGCCATCTGTATGTAATTTATATTTTCAATGCCAGAGGATAAACGTCTATCATTTATATATTTTAAGAAAAATTTATTTCAAACTATTCAACCCCCCCCCCCACCCACACACACACGCACGTCTCTTTTACCAAAAATAAACATAAAAAATTGCAAATAATTTTTAAAAAAACCTTAGAATTCTAAGCTTATTAACTTAGTTAATTTATTACAAAATTTCGATAATTCTGTAAGATGCCTTTTAGATGTCAATGTTCGAAATTCTATGTAAATAAATAACTGTAAAGATATGTGATATATAACTAAAATCCTCTTAATCAAACATTTTATTTTGTTCAATTTAATTTTCCCATTAAAATAATTTTCAGAAATTTAAATTATACAAAACGTCTTTAGATTTAATATTTTTATGCTGCGTAGTTATGAACTGTAATGAAATGCAATTTGTAAAACAAAGAAAGATTACTTTGATCTTCAATATTTGTCTTTATTTATAAATTTATGTTTCAAGAATTCTCTATCTTTAATTCGAATCCTATTATTAATAAGAAATTATACAGGGAATTTCCTTTTACAAAAACAGTTAGGATGTTTTGCGAATTATTCTGCAACTTAATGTAATTCTTACGAATTGTTTATAACCTAAATTTATAATAATGAGAATGTTTGACAGTATGATTGATCTGACAAAAAATAAATATGACGATTCATGAATAGATAAAATTGTTTGTATTCTTCAATTTCTGAACAGTCTAAACAATTATTTTATCAATCAGTTATCTTCTTTAGATAGTCAAATATAAAATATTCAAATATTAAGTGCTGTGATTTATCCATTATGTAAAGAAAAAATGAAGCAGATTTTTATATGTTTGACGATTTTAGATACTTAATGGTAAAAATAACTGCAGTTACCATTACAAATATTTTCCAGTGATAAATCCTTTATACTAACAAGATAATTATAGGTAACGCAATTTTCAATTTTAAGCTTCGTTCAAGTGAGAACGCACCCCTCAGCTGACACTTTTATTTAAATTCTACACTACACAATATAATAGTATTCGCAGTCCCGGATTATATTTTCAATCCCGGGATTACATTATTCAGATTCCGGGAATGGTCCCGGGATTAGGATAGGACTATTTATAAAAAATACTTACACATTAGCCTAGTTGAAATTACATAATAAAACTAAAAACATAACTAAATATTGGTTTAATATTCTTATTTATTGAAACAAATCAAACAAAACTTAATTCATCATTAAAAATAAATAAAAAAAATAGTAGATAAAGAAATTTAAAAAAAAAATTCTTCATTTCTTGTGTTTCTGTAAATAAGCTTCAAAAAAATAAAACCTTGCCCCACGTTTAATTGTTAAAATGGTTTCTTATTATTGTTACGAATTGTCCTGCCAAAGAATATGCTCCTTCAGACACTACAAGTTTTAGTAGGTTTTTATCGTCATTAAATAGGAGTATGTTCTTCGGAAGTAAGTCACCACGTCTCCCTCTATTTTCAAAAAGAGACCTTTTTTTTTTGAATTTTTGATGACAGTGTCTCAAATTCTAATAGGCTGCATTAATTCATATCCCTCTTTGATAACTTTATCTAGCTCTTCTGCTATACTTATTTGTTTTTATGTAAAAAATAATTCAGTTATTGAATCAGAAAATGAATCAATTTCAAATGTTACCTCATTTAAAATAGAAAATCCAGTTGAATTTCTAAAAATTATTTGACTTTTTCAGATTTTTTTCACTCAAAAAATATATTAATTTTCTGAAAATTAAGCTCTTTTAATTGAAATTTCAATGAGAAAAAAATTGCAAAATATAATTCAGACAAAAATTAAATCTAGGATTAGTTATTTTAATCCTGGGATTTCTGGACATCGGGGCCGGGATTCCGTGACTACAAACCATACAATAAAAGAACTCTGATCCCAGTATTGTTCAATTAGTTGCCCTCTCATAATTTCATTGGAAATATCCATTATGAAATTAGAACTCAATTCTATACCTAGAGAAGAATATATCGAACCATAATGCTCGTATCCTTAAATGGCTACTACGACAGCCTAAATATTTTAGAACTTGGATTCAATGGGGTAATGGTTATCAGATTTTTTTCTTTTTGAGTCGTAAGATTATTAGATTCATTATTAGAAGATAAATTTTTATCATAAGAAGAATCCACGACATCAGATGCACTTAATTTAATCTATAAGAATACATTTTAAATCTAGCTACATCACACGAATCAATTTATAGATGGGAAATATCCTTTAAAAGATCAGGTTTATCAATACCCAGCTTTTCAAAATATTCATTGTTCATTCTTTATATTAATTGTTTCATGTTTTATAATCTATTTGCTTTAAATACTAATGAACTAAGTACGATAAAAATTCAATTTCTTGTAAAAAGTATAATTAATATATATATATATATATATATATATATATATATATATATATATATATATATATATATATAATACTTATTTTACATATAAAGCAATCTTTGATCTATTAGCATATCCCTTATATTATAATTGAACTTAAAATCAGTTATGATGTAAGCTGAATAATAATTTTAGTACAGATTGTTTGCAGTTCAAGCAATACATTTATCACTGTTCACAATTTACCGTATTAAATATTAACTAACTCTTTATTGTATTTATTACAAGGGCAATTAGATTCTAAGGAAAGAAACTGTTGAATGGAATAATGTGCCACTTAAAATATAAATGAATAACTCATGAAATAGCTTGAAGAAACGTATTTCGAAATAATGCTTAAGCTATCTCATGAAAGAGATTTTTTTATTGTTCCTGGTATTTAATCTTTCAAAATAATATTTAGCACCATATTTGACATCAAGAAGACAAAAGAAAAAAAGGAAACAAAATTTTCCTCGATTATATCTCATAATATTATAAGAAACTAATTTATTATAGTTAAAGAAATAGATAATCACTTTTATAATTTAAGAAGTTTGAAAACCAGTAATATAATATACTTGAGGAAAACCTGACTTTTATGCAAACAAGCCAGCATGATTCATACTACACCATACGATAACATCACATGCCTTGTCGAAATATAAGTTCAGTGATATCGACACCATTATTTTAAACTTTAAGATTTTACCTTCCTTCTTGATTAATGTCATGTCAAAAAGGTCGAAAGAATTAGAGTTTCTCGAAACCCATTTTCAAGGCCATTTATCAGGAAGAAAAAGGCTTTTTAAAGCCATTCTCTTTAGGTCTGATGATTATTAATATTGTATTAATACATAGAATACACTGGACATCATAGAGTTTTCCTCCTTAAGACACACAACTTTTCCTTTTGTTTGCAACCATTCTTTCTCATGCTTACTTTCCTCCTTCCTACAGACTTGTTGCCTGTAATATGAGTCCCGTGGTCTGTAAACGGGTTTGAGAGATTGATCAAGTTTTCAAGGGCGACAGTTTCTTGTCCCATTGAAAAAGAACGAAAAAAGAAGTAATTTTAAATGATGTCGGCAAGGAATGACTAAACGATTTCAATGTTGTTTAAAAGATTTCAATGCACAAGTTTAGCAAAAATTTTAAGGTCTTAAATTGGTCAAGGGTGTAATTTATGTACTTAGATCCCTTAAAAATTTACGCAAGGAAATGTTTTCTACTTTTCATTTCTTAGTAAGAAAAATTTCTAGTATTTCTATTAATATAATTTGAGAAAGCTCTTGCAATTGCTTTAGCAATTCTTGTTCGATTATTTTATGTTTTGAAATCATATCTATTCTGGGGAAATATATATATATTTTCTGTAAATAATTAAATGTAGGTCAGGGGGAAAATAAATCTAGCACTTTCTTGAAGCGTGCTAAACAGAGAAATGTAATGTTTTCTTTCAGTAATTTTAAATTTCTTATAGTATGTGTCATTTTATTTTATTTATTATTTATCGTGAACATTTTCAAAAACGATATAAAGAACAAATAAGCGTACAATATTCATTTTGTAAAAAAAAGTTCATTTTTGACATTGTTTTAAAATACAATTTGATAAAAATATTGCAAATCAAATACATAAATTTAATTCGTAGAATTATTTTTTTAGTTCTTTAGTACCAACTCCTTCTTCCACATTCAAGAGAATATAAATGTCTAGTACCAACAAATTAGTATTTTTTTGTTTTAATTCCTGCTATTTTAATGCACGTTAAAGTCTTTTCTCTTACTTTATTTTATATATAAAATTTCATTTTCAATTTATAAATATCAGATTTTTAAATTCAAATGTTTATTGTCTTACGTTGCTATTCTTTTTTTTTATAAGTACACAGTTGGGTGGAAGTATATTATGTTTATGCGCGCATAATTTATTTATATTTTATTAGGAGGGAAAGTTTCAAAGTGGAATATTTCCCAAAACATCTATTTCTCATAAAATTTAATGATTCTTAATAAAACACAAGCTTGAAATAACAACTAATTCTAACATAAAAGCATGAATATGAAATGGTTTATTCTATTAACAGAATTAATTTCATAACACGTCATAGAACATTTCCTTCAACTTTTAATTTTTTAGCAAACAATTGCCTGTATTCTTTGATGAATTTAAATCAATGCAAATATAACTGACCAATATGTCGCTTTTGTTTCGGTGGTTCAATGTTCGAAATATGGTGCAAATAATTAGTTTGAAATGGTAAAAAAATATTTTTTAATTCCAACTAGACATAACAAACAAGAACACATATACACACATAAGAACATCGAAAACAAATCTTTGGATAGAAAACCTAATATGATCAAAATTAGTAAAAACAATAGCTTTTTATATTGTATGTCAAAAACACGTATCAATTCTGATTCTAACAATCAACTGAAGAATTCTCTCATAAAAATTCATTACAAAAAAAAGGATGCCAATTTTGCAACAGAGCTTATAACACCAAACGACTAAATAAATATCACAGCAAACAAACCAAAAATTAAGAAAAATTAGATCTATATATATTATTAAAAGAGATGGTAATAGTATGAAAAATAGAAGAAGTTTCAACATTAATAGACATTTTAAAATAATTTCAAAAACCTATTTCATACTTGTATATTACATATTTTGATTTATATATTACATATTTTGATTTATATTTATTCAAATCTAAATCAACTGCGTAGTTCCTTTTTCACATATAGCAACCTCCTCCAGTCCAAGTGGCGGGAAAAGAGCTGTAGTAGGCTGTCAAATAGTGCGAGTTATCGCTGTTTCCAATTGTTTTGACTACAATAACTAAATGAGACATTATGTAAATAGAAGTTTTAGAAGTAGAAATTTTATTCGAACAATAAACTTTATTCGTATTATAATATTATACGAGTACTTAACTTACAAACCATAATTTACTAAGAATTCAAGTATTGTAATTCATTGGAAATAAGTAACAAATGCTAATTAATTTTTCATGATAAACTAATAATAATTTATTTATTAAATGATATTTAATTTGAGAAATAAATTCTTTGTAGTGTTTTGTTTGAAGTGTACAAAAATAGCAAATAATTTCATAGTTGAGTTATTTTGTGTGTAAATTAAGTTTCTATGATCGAATGCAAGATTCTGTTAAGGAAAAAATGTTAGGCATCCTATTGTTGTAATAAGCTGCATGTAATGTACTGTAGAAGGTCGATGGTAAAACTTAAGTATGGTCCAAGTGACTTAATGACGTCAGGACATTATTAAAATTATTTTATACGTAAGGTTATTATCTGTGTAGTGAGGTCACTAACAATTGCATAATGGTCATGACAATGAAAACGAAACAGAGAACTGCTTGTAAAATATACTGCACATTTAAAAATGAGCACTTGTACTTAGAATTAATATGATGAATTCATTAATATTATGAATATTTGTTTAATGGGTATATTTTTTTCTTAAAAAATCTCTGATCGAAGGGATGTATTTATAGTTGTAATATTTTTAATTTTAAAGCGCTTATTCTAATAATCTGATTCTTTATTTTAACTGGCTTCTTAATTCACCTTTTCCCATATATGTTTTTGTTTTTATTCTCTAAATATAATTTCCAAAGGAATAGCAAAGCTTACTTTTTACAGCAGAAGGTTGTAATCACTTAAAAATTTGTTTGTTTCATTTTACGATTCAGAAGATTTGGAATAGTATGAATTCAAATATCATATTAGATTAAAAATAGGGTACGTTATTAATAAATAGGTATGATAAAGGTTTTTTGAGGAATAAAAAAAAAGAACTATAAATTATTTACACTGTAATATTATTAAAAAGCAGTATAAAAAGCAATAATTCCTTATTGTTAGTGTGAAAAACGTTAAATAAAAATGAATTCAACGCTTGGATTTTGCTTTTTATGTATTTTAACTATTGTTATTTTGTTATGTATTGGCTATATTAATGCATTCATATTTGATATAAATTCTTTAATAATAACTCTATTTTTATTTTTCGTAATCAAATTTAAATCTTTCTGAAGTTTACTAAGTACCACCCATTGAAGAAAGGGATTCATAGCGACCAGTCTTCCATTAAGAAATGTATATATGCAACAATATCCTCATACAATTTTTGATTTTCCTCATTTTTTTAATCATTTTTTTCACTAAAAAATATTTCTTTTTATTTAATCACAATATTTTAAGTTTTTATTGTTGCAGGTTAGTATTTCCTATTTTAGAAATTTCAATTGTGATAAAAAAGAACAAATTTCTAAATTTCAAACTCTTCTTTCAGTGGCATTTGTTTTTAAAACTTTTAAGTTTCAAATAAAAAAGATAAATAACAATACAGACAGACAATATTTATGCATTTCGTAAAATTTCTCCTTTAAAATCAATTTTACACGATTACATTGTCCCACATTGACGTTTAAATAAGAAATTATAAAATGATAAGATCATTCGAAGATTTTAACTATGTGTTACTTTTTACAAGACAGATGTGAAAAAGGATCAAAAAGAACAATTTTAACTGTATTTGAACCATTACCAGTAAAGTATGAGACAATTCTTCTCATGCATTGTTATGACAAATCCAAAATAATAATTATTTCAGCCTTCAGTTTATAATTCACCAAATGTGATTCAAAAGAAAAATATATATTTCACCAAATATTTTATTTTATTAGTATGGTTTCAGCAGTAATTTTGAATCATTTAACGAGACCATTAATCATTATCATTTTCTACTCTAGAACTCTTACAAAAATGTCCGTCTTACTTCCTTCATAAACACTATTTATTCAAATAGTTCTAAACTTGTGATAGATCTTATCAGATTCCTACAAATTATTTTCCATCTTTGTCAATGTCACAACTTTTGTCTTAAGGTATATAATGTCTGAAAGTTATCTTAAAGGATAGATACAGTATGGTATTTTTCCCATACAACTTATTAAATTACTAAAACTTCAATTCCTGCTCGTCACATTGAAATTTGCTTGTATTTCTGTGCATATCTTTCCAATGAGCTATATGAGAGAAAGAAAGAACTGGATGTGAGGCATTTAGTTTTTAAAATTAATAAATGTAAATTCTAAAAAGCCTTTGAATTCATTAATTATTATTTAGTACACAAGTATAGTTTTTCTTTTATTAAATTTCTAACTGATCAGGATGTATCAACATTGAAACTCAAAAATAGGGCAATATTCTTAATTTGGAAGAAAAGTATTATAATCTTTGATTTGTAAGAATACATTTCATCGTAGTCTTTGTTATGTACTATGGATAGTACAATAAATTATTTTATCATCATAATAAATATTTGCTCTAATATCAATTGAAAATGTTCAGTTTTTCTACATTTAACTTAAATGAAGTCATGACCAATAACTTCTACATATAGACACATTAAAATGAGAAAAAAACACGATAATTCATTCAATTTTCAACATGTCGAAACGAGAAAAAAAAGATAACAGTTAAACAGAAGAATCATTTGTTTGCTTTCAAAACAGGAGACTGTCAAAATCTACATAAAACAATTTGTTAACATTATTCTTGAAACTAAAGCTTAGGAATATTGACAATTTATCATGTTTGACTATTTCACTGACAAGATTCAAATCTGTGTTTCCCCCTAAAAAGAGTTACTAAACGTCTTGAGAAATTTTCTCTGAATGTTCTCCAAAGAAAGCCTAAGGACACTTAAATAGAAGGGAATTAATCACAAATCCCCTTAAAAAAATTCCCCTAATTAAATACAATCACGCCACCCCAAAACAAAGATTACCACAAACAAACTCCCTTTGCATTCAAACGAATCAAATTGTGCATTAATTGACGTCATCTGACGTCGGATTCCATTAAAAATGCGTGTCCGAAGGAAATGGCAACTATGTTTTTGACCGTGAAAAACGTTAATTCCATAATAAATACAAGAACAAAGCTTTCTTAACGAGTTTTCTGACTATTACAAGTGCATGCACAGTTCATTGCACAATTTAACGAAAGTAAAATTTACCACGTGAGAAAGTTGCAGGAAAAAAAGTGACCCATCTAAATGACCGGAGGGCGTTTTCCCCTACACTTTGAAATCAAACATCATCACACAAAGAAAATTCAACGTTCTTTCCTCTACTGAGTGAGAACAAGAAAGCATTTTTGTTTGTTTTATTTTCTTTTGATTTGCTCTGCGCCCATCACTTCTAAGTTATATAAATGTTACAGCGGCTATAACAAGTTAGTTCGATAGGTTTCTCGATACGATACTGAAATGAAGCTCGTTTTAGCACACTTGTTACTCGTTGCCTTGGGTAAGTTTAAGGTTTCGTCTTGATATAATCTAGAGGTAACGCACAA
>BMAO01039679.1:0-166349 GCA_019973975.1 Trichonephila clavata
TATTGCGGAAAAAAAACAACAAATTACTGTAGCAAAATAGTATTAAGCTCGAAGTAATAAGACATTTTTCAGACTTCAGGAATGGAAAAAATAACATTTTTGAGTGTACATAAAGGGAAAACTAAATTTTCGTATAACTACCATCCTTTTTAAAATTTCAAGGAATTGTTCTCAGGTTTTTCTCATTTCATTTTTTATAATAAAATTCCTTATATTTTCAACAACAGTTCTCAATTCTTAGTTTTAAAAATTATTAAAGTATTGTGATACTGGTATAAAATTTTTAATGCACATCAGAACTTATTTACAGTATTACAATGATAAAAAATGGTTTAAAGATTTTTTTTTTATTTTTGAGAAGCATCGGAAAATATTTCATATTTTTCAATAAATATTAGCTGTCTCAAATATTTATATATTCATGAATATGTAATAATTCTAAGAGATATGCAATGTGCAGGATAAGCGAACAACAAAAAAGCATACCTTTCAAATTTGAAGAAATCTATAAAATTCCTGCCTTTTTATCTAAAAGAGAATTCCAAAAGTTTCTCTTTTTTGTTAAAAAAAATATTACGATGCTCAAACTTACTATTAATGTTGTAAGGATTTTATATCGTATTTGTGATTTCAACAGTTACCTTTGAGATTTCCTAAAAGCGATCTTTGAAACTTACATACTACCTGCCAATTTTAATGAAAGAAGAATTTTTATCGGATCATGTGAAATTTAAAATATTCTCTGAATCTAGATCTGAGAGCTTTTATTGATTGTGCGTTTTAAGTTTCTTTCCGATCTTTCTGAAGAGATTTTGTTCATACTAGGAAAATAGTCGAAATGTTTTGTTTTCAGTGCGAATAATATTTTTGTGTACAATACCAAAAAGTGCATTTGCTTATGTGGGGACATGAATCATACCCTTCTAAGTGCATATAGAATTTGAATTTTATTGCTGAAACGGGAATTTTTGAAAAGTCTAATGTAAGTTGTAGTTTTAAGCAAATGGTAAGCTTATATTTTAGAATTTTCTTATGTTGATTAGATGGAACACAGAAAAAAATGATTATTATTTTTACGTATTTCTACGATTTAAGCATGTACGAAAGTCTATCAGTTTTAAAGATTTTTGAAATATTTAATAAAAATATGTCACAAACTGGACTTTATATAACCCATTAGACTAAATCAGTAAATTTCGTATATTATGAAATTTTAGGAACAAATTGACTTACATAGGTGTTTTAAAAATTCTTCAGATGCTTTCTGAAAATTGATAACATTTAAAAATGTTTTCTTAATTATCCCTGAAAGTCGATCGATCTTGTTATTTCATGCTCATGTTTTAGGTTTATAAATATTTTCTTTGTAAACAATGCCTCAAAGATAGATCTAAATGTTGTCTCGAAATGTCTTTTTCAAATTTTAGAGCTAGTTCTGGGAGGCTAGAACGATATTCAGAAGTTCATTTGCAGGACGCTCAAGAGACAGCACAAACCAAGGTGACCACTACTTGATTTCTGATATACACGTTAGTTGGAAATATCTGCTCATTTCTCAAATGATCTCTCTGCTGCTTCTAGTATATCACTTTCGAGATATACTGTTCTTCGAAGGATCACTGAGATAGAAATATTTTGTACCAGAGAGCCAATGGACTGCATTGTACTCAAAAGTATGCAAATCATCATTAGGGGTTTGCTTTTGTTAAAATTAGACACATTTTTCAATTTTGAATCTAACATTTAATCCTGAAATACGCTGACGAAATAAAAATCCTAACATTAGGAAAAATTATTGTAGAGCGATAAAATTTGGACAATAAATGTATCTAGTTAATATGTCTAATTGCTTAAATTTTTAAAACCACAGGATAGTTTAAGCTCAAGAAAATGCATTTCAAATCTGAAATACTTAACATTAATAGCCCGTGTAACCTTCAGAGTTTTGAATCCAAGCCTCCAAGCATGCTTACATTGTGTCATACAGGTGAGGAATGTCACTTTGTGGTATAGAGTTCCTGCTTGTTGTACTTGTTTTGCCAATACTGGAGGATCTGTCCTGGCTGCGGATGATGATGGAGTTGTCTTCCATCGATATCCCATATGTGTTCAATCGGAGTCAGGTCTGGTAAACTTGCATGCCAAGATAACATATCAACATTTTGTATAGCATACTATATTACAAAAGCAGTGTGAGGGAGAAAGTTGTCGTTGGCTGAAGTACAAAAGATTGAATTAACAGGTTGGCGTACAAATTTGCAGTAAGAGTGTTTAGGATATCCCCGAGAGGGCTCCTGCTGTCATAGAAATTTATTCCCCAGACCATGACTCCAGGTGTAGATCCAGTGTTTCTTGACTGAAAACTGTTCGGTTTCAGGCGTGTTCCTGTCCACCTTCTGACCATCACTGGCACGAGGGCAAAACCTGCTTTCATAAGAAAATACAAAATATATCCAACCCGTCCTCCAATGAGCTTTGGTTTGATACCTCAAGCGTCGCAAACGGCAATGGCTTGAAGTCGGTGGAATACATGCGTCTGGTGGGAGATGGCTTGGAACTATTCTTGAAATAACTAATTTCTAACAATTCATCGTGTAAATGTGGTAGCAACTTGAGCTCATATTTCTGCTGAGGCACTACGATGCCTCTTTTAGTAGTGACATGTGGCGTGCCGTAATCTGGTCTTCTGGAAATAGTACCATTCATTGACCACTGCTCCCAATAATCATGCACCATGGATGCAGTCCGGCCAAGTCTTTTTGCAATATAGCAGAAAGAAAATTCACCTTCTCGCAGCACTGTTACATGACTTCGTTCAAACTCGGTGATCTGTTGATAATGACTTCTTCATCTTCTCAAATGAATTATTGGCTAACATCCTCTTGATAAGTCAAATTTCACAGACAAGTAAAGCTCCTGAACTGTACAGCGTGTATTTAAAGTAACTCTGATTTATAAGTTTTGAGTGGCTCTACTAGCACCACACTTAAGCGTGAAACCCAAAATTTGACTCGATATCATCTTTAAAATGAAAAAACACGTCTACCAAATTTGGTTTGTCTAACACAAGTCTTGCTTGGAGTTGGGAGTTTTTTTTTCCGTGAGTGTATAATAACTGTATGCAAAAAATATTTAAATTTTCCTAATAGATTCTTAAAAGTCTCAGAAAGTATTATTTTTGCTCTTGGCCTCATATCTGTTTCCTCTTTTTTTCCTCACAGCTCCGTAAATAATTATCATCAAGTACAAGTCATTAGAATAAAATGCATATGAATTTTAAAAAGTAAGGTAGCACGCTTATTCAAAGTAAACGTTTATATAGGAAATATATACAATGTAGGAAGGTACGCATTTCTTCTCTACAATGTTACAATACTTATCCAGACATTTATTCCATCTGTACACCAAACCATTGAAATCAGAATCGTAGAAATGAGTGTCAAGTTTATACAGCATCGGTTCTGAAATGCTGACTTCCTAAGTGTTTCATTTAAAGTACGAACACATGGAAATAACTTGGTGCATTATCGGTTATGTAAGGAGGAGGGTCCAATACGTCCCATCGAAAGCGCGCTTTCTTCATCTTGCAAGTATGTTCCTCTTTTGTCGAATTCTGTGCACCAAAACTACACCTGTCTTCGTGACATAGCATTTGCATCATACATTTCTACCAATTGCCGAAGAATTTCAGCTGGAGAATTTTTCTTTAAATACAAAAATCGTGTTACACTTCTTATTTCAATCTCGGACCATATTTCCGTCAGAGCAGCCATCTTCTAACTGAAATTTAATAATATTACTTAAGAACCAGCACCATCTACCGGCACCGTTGGAATGTTGTGTTAGTCTTCGTTATCATCAGAGCGACTTTTATTCATGCGAGGAATTAGTTCACCCATCACAGCTCTTGTTACCTTATTTTCTGAAACACCTACATATTTCATATAACCTTGAATTTTCTAATTCTTTTTGAATATTGGTTGAGAATACTTTTTATTGGAATATTCATTAGAATGATTTGCCTTGTAAAAAATTAACGTTATGAAAAGGAAGATACTGAAACTTATGTTATACATACGTTTATTATACACATGATACGCTTTCAATTTAAGATATTAGATTTTTTAGGTTAGCATAACTTATTATTTAGTGAGAAATTTATTCACTTCCTGTAATATATCTGGTGCGCCTCCTCATTTTTCGATTTTTCTTCTCATGGTAAAAGAGGTACCGTTAAGATTAGAAAAGATAGACAGTAAAGCATGATAATTTTCAAACGTCAAGGACATTTCAGAGTGATAATAGCGATACTGCATTCAACTTTATGTTATTCATATTTAAATATAAACTATCACGAAATGTTCTTGATTTTTTTACTCTAAGCGAACTATTTTGCAATAAACATAATTGTACAATAAGACTTAACATACTTTAATGTATTATTTCATAAAATCAAGATAAAAACGAAATTGATTATTGCTCAGAATGAAGTATACATTTGAGAAAAATAAATTATTTGTGTACAAAGGTTAGAAAAAAGCAGATCTTAGGCCTAATTTGACGACATTGTAAAATTAAATGGATTAACCAAAGTTTCTGGTTCGACGATGAGAAAAGCATAAATATAAAACATATTCAATGTACAACAATTGTCTTTTTTGGAAAGATTTATTTGACATGAAACTTCACTATCAGAAGCTAAATTAAGTCTAATGGAGATGGATCGCTTAATTTTGTGCTTCTAACAAGTCAAGACCTCATCTGGTACCCTATACTTCAAACTTCCATACTACGCAAGCTTGAATACATTGAGTATCGTTAGATTTAACGTGTATATACAGCTTAGATGAATGGCATAATATCACAACCGGACAACACCGGCCAAGAGTTAATAACTATGAACACGAGTTGACTACTGTGGTTGCATTGTCCATAGCAAGATAAAAGTATAAATACTAGAAATAAACATTTAACTGATATAATATACTTTTATATGTATCAGTATTGCACAATGTATTTGATAATTACTTTATCAATACTAAATTAAAATCAAGCTTATTAATTATTAGAGACTCCCATTGGCTTATCTTGCAGAAGAAAGTTTTTCAAGGGAAGTTTTAATTTTAGAAACTGATACTTAGTTCCACTTCTACATTTAGCTAAGAATTGAACGAGGTGCAGCATTTATACAAATTTTACGCAGACGTCCCATAGGTTTTCCAGTTGGTTACACTAATGTGCAAGAGAATGCTAGATTTGAAGGACATAAGATAGAGAGCAACACAAACTAGTCAAATTTTCTAATGATGTTTGTACTTTTAGAAATGGATGAGAAAATAAATATTAAATTTAATTAAAAATTTTGTTTTTGAGATATGTTCCGATTTAAAAGTTAGAAAGGGGGAAAGGTAATATAATATGTTCCTTTTATTTAAAAGTAGACTGCTTGAAAAAGTAATTACTTAAAATTACTATATATGAAATTTAATACTTATCTTGATAATTTGTATGGTATGTAATCAAAGCCGTATTGTAGTTTTATAATCAGATTACATTTTTATTTCATTCAATATATTATTATTGTATTGTATTGCATTATAATTGGAAACTTTGCCACTTGCTGCAATATTAAAAGTCTTAGATACGCTTGAAATTTGTGTCTCACCCCTGAGGAGGCATTGGTGTCATGTGACTACTCAGTTGAAGTGGCAAGCTGTGAAGTAGAAGAGGCTTTTATGTTTGTCTACATAACAAACTGTGGTGCCACTTTTTTGGATATTTTAATTCTTTTGTTGATGACATAGTTACAGGACTACATTGAAAAAACTTAATTCTTCTATTATATAGTGCACCACAACACTTATTAGACAATGTACAAGATTACCTAGATGAACATCTCCCTCTCCGATAAACATGTACAACATGCCACTTATTCAATAGCTACTCAGAAGTCCTGATTTAACACTTTATGATTTATTCCTCTGGGGTGACGTAAAGGATAGGATATTTATCCTTCCCCTTCGTGTTGATCTAGCAGAGATAAAACAGCATATCACAACCGCTATCAATGAACTTGATTCAGACAGCTTAACACGCATTAGGGGGAAATGAAATACAGGCTAGATATGTGTCGTATAACTAAGGGCTCAGGCATAAAACATTTATGACTGACTCTAATAAAATTTACAACAATCTCATATAATTATGTTATAACATATAATATCTTATATTTTTATTGATTTATAGTGTATCAAAGTTCTATGCTTCTTTATGAATCCCCCTGTATATTTGAATGCATTTAAATGAATTTCTTACTCCAATTTACTGAAAACAACTCATTAAACAAACAAGATAATTTTAAATCGTTTTTTAAAGCCTTTTTATTAATAAATGAGAAAATGTCATGCATGGAACCGGTTTTTTTCTCTTTTAAACCCTTTCTATTTATCTTAAGGCTAATTGCTAAATGTCATCGACCTTAAGGCAAAGTACTCATTTTTCTCTTACATTTAAAAGTTGCACAAACTAAAACGAAAACAAAGTTAAGTTCATTGCTTCCCAGATGCGTTGACAGATTAAAAAAGTAAAATAAGGTTTTTCACTCCTTCTATAATTAAATTCATTTAATGACAGCTAGCGAGGTAATTAACTCTAGGAGAGCTCTTGTTAAAATTGGTGAAGATTTATATGACGCCGAGAGAGAGCAAATGAATTCGTTTATTTAATTACATCACATTTTTTTTTAAATATGAAAAATTCTTGACTTTCATTTTAAAACGAGAGAAAATGGAAATTCAATTTAAGAACAGAAAAAATGAAGTTAAATTTTGCATATTCAATAAATCTTTTAGTTGCACTTGAAAATAAAATGAAGGAAAGACAAATGAAGTAAGGATTTTTTTTCTTATAATTTACATCATAACAGGAGAATATTTAATACAGTTATGATAAATTTGAAAGTGAAATCTAAGCAATGTTAATGTTAAATATGTGTTTCTACGCAATATAAGAATATCAAGTATTTATATTTATAATATCAAACAGCACACACATGTTCTCCTGTTTCTATTATCAAAAATTCGTATATTAAAATTTTCTTAAAAAGATTTTTTTTTTTGCTGAAAATTACATTTTTGCGAAAAACACGGATATTTATTTTAGAACTCTTTCAATGTTTTTTTTTATTATGTAGGGTTTTGTGTAAACAGTTAAACCTGTTTTTATACGGTCGATAGGGGCCGCATGAAAAAAAGCACACAAAAGAAATATTCGAAATTTTCATAAATTCTTACATTTAATAAACAACTTCGTCAAAATATTACAGAATTTTTTTTATGCGATGTAGAGGGACCGCATAAAAAGGTAACACTTAGAAAATACGCCAATTATTTACGAAATTTACGAGAAAGTACTTCCGTAACAAAATAAATAATTAAATTGCACATGAAAACATTTTAAAAACAGCTTGTTAGTTTCTCATGTATACATGGAGAAGTTTTGAAAATGCACATACATAATTCACTGACACTCATCGTAATCCAAAGTGCTCATCCTCAGTGATGAATAAGTTCAATATCTCTTTCGTCACTTGAAGATACAATTTCAATTGTTTTATTTTTTGGCATCATAAAATAAGAGATGTTTCTACGACGAAGGTCGAGCATACTCATTTCCAAAATTTGTTGGAATGCTGGATCCCTGCATATATTTTATTCACTTTCAAAGAATCCGGTTCTTCTTGTCCGACTTCATAGTCTCTCGATTTATCGATAATGTCACTGTCATTGAAAGTCTCATCTTCAATCAAGCGCGGGCTGTTATCGCTTTGAGAGAAAGCAATTGAGAGTGTATTGTCGGGTGACTCTTTGTAACAAATGAGCAGAGGGTCTTGAAATGTATATATGTACATTGCAGTGGCGTAGTGTACGCCCTGGCAACCCCTTCGCCTCGTGAGAGGTGAGTCCTAGGACTCTAGGTAGCTCAAGGCCTGACTAACGTTAAATACGTATCTACCCAATTTATAAAATATTAAAAGTAAAACCTGAGGTTTCAGGGAGTCCCTAACATTCTCCGTGTCACTGGCACATAGAAAACAATACAGTGGCGCCGAAGCCATTGAAATTCATGTACCGCATAAAAAAAGATCGCACAGAAAAAATCACACAAAACAAATCGCACTAAAATAAAATCGCTGGACTGCAAAAATTCAGATTCTAAAGTATTTGCTATACGTTTTTTTTTAATTAGAAAATTATTTTTACTTTTTAATCATCATAATTACAGCAAAATGTGGTAAGAGTTGTTACGTCGTTTTAACACAAGTAATAAAATATTTTTCTTTCTTCGTATTTGGTGTGATTAAAACTATCGGGATATGTGCTTTACAATGACTAATAAAACACTTGAATTATATTTTTTAAGACTAAGGGGACGGATAATTCAAAATCCTAAAGTCAATAAAAAATAAAACAGATTTTCTCAGTTTAACTTCATTTTCATTTTTAGCTGAATAATTCAGGAAATCAGAAAATGTTTCATTTTATGTTCTTAAAAGAGAAAACAACGTAATTGATTCTCAAAACTTTTATTTCGGTGTAGCGTAAGCGTTATAATTATATTACAGATTAAATATAAGACCAAATAAGGTACAACTTAATTAAAATTTATTACAAATAAGAGAATCCATTAGAATTGCAGATTAATTTTGAAATATCTGTTGTGGAAATAATTTCTTAGTAATAATCAGTCACAGTTAAAAAAATCGTTTTGAATATTTAATTCAAGAAAACATTTTTCTACGAAAAATATATTTATTTATTTTTACAGTTTTAAATTTTTTTTATATTTATTTTCAACAGTTTCCAGTTGTAAGCAATTAGAAAGGAATGTTGAAAATATTTTTATATGTTTGAGTGAAAGTAATGTATATGAATATGAATAATTCATAGTTTTGCAATGAAAAATTACTATGCAATGAATTAATTAAAAATTTCAAACCAGCGCTTGCTAGTAACTGAGTAAAAAATATCTTAGAAGAAAGGCTCGGTAGAAAAAACAGCGCTGATTCAAAAATATCAATTATTTTCTATCATTATAAAAAACTACATTTATTTTCTTTATACAAAAAATCAAAGAATATCTCTTACAATGTTCCTAGTTTTTTGTGTACCCATTCGGTATTTTCTTCTTGATAGCACAAAGATAGAAAGAAACAAAAGACGGAAATCGCAAAAAAGGGAAAACTGTTGAATTGCGATTTGTTTTGCTTTCTTTTTTTCCTGTGGGCACACAAAAAGAATGTATTCCTAGAAAGATATTTAGTACAACCAAAGGGATCATTATAGTAAATAAAAGGAGCCATTGCTTCAATACAAAAAAGAATGAATCTTCCATTAGCTATCAGCTATAACAAATACTTCACTTCGAACTCGGGAATGGAGCTTGCATTATTAAATTGAATAACAAGAAAAAAACATTTGTGTAATGTTATTACAAATTTCATATCAACAGCGAATTTCAAATGTTGTATTTTTCAATTGTTTCACAATTTTTTTTATAATAGGTTTAAATATGTTTGCTAAATAAAGAATGGTATAAATTCTTAACTCCCACAAAAATTGTTTGGGTTCAGGACTGTTGCGTGTTAAACCTGCCGAGACTCATATCCTTTTTAATGGCGTTGTGTGGAATGTTGACATCAGCTCAGATATCCTCCTCTTAACTTGATCTTGTTTCAAAAGTATGGTGTTTCAAGTGCCACCAGTACCAATAGCTTTCGTGCACTTTCTTAACATAATATTAATAAAAAATTAAGATATCCGAATTTATTACCCGAAAATTAGGAATTTTTCCAAACATTGACAAACTCTTTTGTGATTTTATTTTGTAGGTCATCTTATTAGCTTTATAAAAATACCAAGCTTATTATTTTCCGTTCACTAGAACAAAAACTAACAGTGTTTTAGTAAAAGCAGATGTCCTTACTTTAAGCAAGATGTCATGCATTTACTCGCAATGAGTTTTAAAATGTATTTTACTCGAAATGGTTTATTTTTAAATATTCAAACAGAGACATCGATTAGTCACAAAGTTTTGAAAATAATTAACAGAAATTTTTTGTGTAAGGTCTGTAAAACAGTAGAAGTGTGTTAACTATCAGGTTTATCAATCATTGTTTTGTTACAAAACATACAGTCCCTTATATGAATATAATCACTGTTTTTTTAAGCAGTTTCATATAATAACTAAGACAAAGTGCTCTAGTTTTTATAAAAATTAAAATATCTCTTATCCTGAAGGTCAGTTCAAAAATGAACAACAAAGCAACACATCAGAATTGAAAAATTGAAGATTTGATGATAAACTTTTAGTACAGAATTGGTCTCGTTTATGTTATTTTATACCAATATTTTATCATTTTAGTGATAATAATTTCTTTTTCTCTTCTTAATTTTAACAATTCTTTTCTTAAAATGTACTAATTAAATCTAAACACCACAAAAAATTCTCTAATTTCCATTTTTTTCTTAAAAGAAATTTGTCGCAAGTAGTCGGATACCTTAATCAAATTTTCTTATATGTAGATATTATATGTAGTAGAAACACTATGTAAACGGATTTCGAGTGACAGAAATACTGCATAGTGTATTTTAGCCATCAGGAAATTATTGTTGAGCGGATCTTGTTTATCACGGTAAGGATTAGAACAGAAATTTCCACTAAATTTGACCATTTCAGTGAAATTTCATGTTTTATAATGTTTTGTTAAGTTTAACGCAGGAAATATCAATAGAATCTTTTTTCAGATATTTTTTAACTCCGTTAAGAAAAACATTTTATTGTCTGTATTTGCCTGTAGTTTATAAAAAGAACAGCTATCTATGTAAAAATTAGTCCTCAAATGTGTTTATATTGCCATTATCTGCTACATCATAGACAAAAAAATTAAAACCGGAATATTTGTTTGAGAAAATTTATTTTCATTTAATTTGAAGAATAAAATAGATTTGTGTGTGTGTGTTCTCTATAAGAAATACATATTAAAAATTCGATTGATGTCCACCTCTGAAACTGTCATCATACACGGGATTCGATATCAGACCAACAAACTTGGAAGATGTGTGTAGGGTACAAAAAAGTTTCAAAACCACACTGGAATTCAAGGTTGCAAATGCCATATTTGCCAGCTATGGTGTAAAGAAACAGAGAAAAAGAACAGAAACAGTAACACATTAACAGGACTGAAAACAATTTAGTGAAAGGGTGTACACACTACACCAAGAATTAAAGATTACGTCTAGAATCGTCTGGTAGGCCTAACAGTGGCACTACGAGGAATTCCTTATGTTCTGAAAGAGTATTGAAATGTCGCGTATCCTTCCCGTAGCTATAGATATTTGAGCGATGGCTTCTTCAGCTGAAGGAACAGGTGTCTCGCACACCAAAAGGAACCAGTTTTCTCATTAAAAAGCCACTCTCACGTATCCTTCTGTTCTTACTTGCGAATGTCATGTGATGTGGAACAAGCCTGTTCGGGTAATGTTCCTGATTACAGCCACCGAGCGGATGTACCCGTTACAACCCGTATCTCCATACAGTATCAGCATATCAGCAATTCCTCGTTTGGATACGAGTTCATCCTAGTTCTCGGAAAACGTATTACAAATGATAACTTCCGTTCAGCGCCATCTAACGAAAAAGTGCCTGAATGAATCTTCCAGAACTCCGGGCCACACTGGCAGTATGCACTCCGGGCACTATGCAGCATGACTGTCATATTTTCCAGTCAATTTCTGGTCGTTGTAAACACTTGTGGTAATGACTTTTTCGTTATAAACACTCGTCAAACACTTGTTGCAGTAAAACCATTTAATAAAATTTTTTATGTCTCATTAATGTGTTGCTACTTCCTTTCTTTATATCGTCTTCTTTGCACCATAATTCACAACTACAGCATCTATGACCCTGTATTCCTGTGTGATTGCGAGTCGTCTTTCTAACTCCTATAAAACCCTGCAAGTTTGTCAGTCTGGTAGCGAATCACCTTGAATACATTCCACTCATAAGTTTCCTTAAATATATAGGACAGCGTTTTTCAAACTGTAGGACTCGCCCTCTAGGGGGCGAGATAACCCTACGTGGGGGGATAAGCATATCGTAAATATAAGATTTTTAAAAAAAATATTATCTTATATTGGAATGGAAGCAAAACAAAATAAATTCTGATATAGTAAAATAAATTCACACTGCATATTTATAACAAATTATTCCAATTCGAAAATTAGAACGGAAAACTAGCATAATATTTGTCTTATTGCTTAATGTATCTATTACAATTAACATGAACACAATTTAATAATTATCTCGATAATTTGTACGGCTCATAACTTTTTGATTTCCGAATGTCGTGGATATATTGGTATGGGTAAAAAGTTATGATTCATATTAGCAAGAAATAAAATAGGGGTACAGTAATATCCCAACTTACGCGATTTTCAAGTCTCATTGATTCATTTTTTTAAAATTACATCCCGGAAGCTCAGGAGGAATCTGCGGCAGAGACCGATGAAATTAGTAATGTGTTTGAAGAAGTTGTCAATCTGACCAGGCAAGTAAATTTAGAAGTGGATAGTGATGACATTCAAGAACTGCTGGATTCCCACAATCAGGAGATGACAATTGACGAGCCCATAGAAATGCATCAGCAAGAGTAAGACATTGAAAAACTTGAGTCTTTAGCTCCAGTTCACTTAGAAGATTGAATGGCGGTTGATTATGGTCTCAGTTTAATTTAATAAATGTTACAAATTTTGAGAATATGTACTCCAGAAAAGAGCGCATTTTTTCAACAAAACAAGGAATAAAAAAGTTTAGCATGCTACAGGTAAATTTTGCGGGAGAAAAATGTCTTTGATCGGGCAAGTTACTTGTTAGATTTTATGGAACCTTCTACATCAAAATAACTTTGATTTTCGATTTTGTATTTGTGTTATCTAATATTTTATGAAATATTATTTTTCCAAAAAAATTACTTACTGTTTTCTTCGACCCCAACTGAAAATAATTTATATGTATGTGGAATCATACATCGACTTACGTGTTTATCACTCAGTCCTACTTATCGTGTAAGTTCGGCGTATTGTTCTTTTTATACTGAGCTTGAATTATTTGTCGGTTAAGATTATAGAAATATGATCTTACATTATTAAATTTGTAAATATCTGTAATAAATAATCTACTGCTATTCCACGAATCCATTTCTCAAAACCCAAATTACTAGCATGCTCGAGGTAGCCGAGGGGTCAAGATCACGGGTTAAGAATCTATTGCCACTTAAGTCCCGCCTTGCAGACGGGCTCTTGCACGTTGTGACCCAGATTAACAAATATTTCTAGTAGTGAGTTGGATCCCACAGCTTTAGTAAAATTATTTTTTCACCTACAGTTTTAAATCGTATGTTAACATATATGGCTCTTATATCTATAGGAAAGTAAGTACACACAGTATCAAGTATATACACTTATATCCAAAATTAAGGTCACAAACATGTTTTTCGTCATAATTTTAAATTACATAAAGAAAAACTTTTAGAGTTTGTGTTTTATATATTTTGAGAGTAGCACAATATCAACCTTCAGTTGAGGTTAAAGACGTTGTTTAGCGTTAGTTTTTGCAGAATTAATTGGATTCAGACCGTTTAAGCATATGAGCTCTTTTCTTGCTGTTTTGTGAATATTGCATTAAAACAAACAAGTTAGTTTCTCAGCAGTGAAGACGACTTCGCATAATCATTTAGATGATTCAATGAGATGGAGAGCCTTTGGCAGGCTTGTAGCTGGCCAATCTCAAGAGAAGGCACCTCGATCGTTACAAGTGGTCCCAAAAGTGCGGAATCCCTTCTAAACAAGTGCTACTGTCACCAGGAGGGTCAGCCAAGAACGCCACGGAGCGTCAGCATCTGCACAGGATCACTACTTGGCTTTAAGTGGACGACGACATAGGTGGACAACGGCTCCTCAGATTTCTCATGACCTTGCTGCTGTGTCTGGAAGAAGAATTCCCTGGCAAACAATCTACAGCCATTTTTCAGAGACTGTCCTTAACGCCCGGCGTTCTGTTTTGTGTTTCCCTTTGACTGCATCCAACAGGAGAGACATGATATTTGTGGAGCTGAAATCCTCAGTCATGGACACCACAAGAATGGTATGTGTTTTTTTTCAGTGAAAATTCGAAATTCCCCAGACAAAGTGATTCTCGTCGAGTCTTTATCTGGAGAGAAAGTGGAGCTCGCTTTCATCCCTCCTACAAAACAAAATCGCATTTTCCGTGACTAAAGAATCCTTGTGTGTGGTGGCAGTTACGTACAGGCGTAACCCCCTTACGTTTTCGGTTCGAGTGCTGTCAACTCACTGCGCTGTATGGATCAGATCCTGGAAGCCTATATGAGGGGTTTTTTTGTGCGCTATGGGTCCCGACTTTATTTAAATGGACGAAAATGAGCGGCCTCTTAGAAATTACAATGTTGATTATGTTCTTTAGGGAGGAGATATTCGCCATATGAAATGGCCCTCGAGGTCACCGGATCTAAATCCTAGTGAGCATTTTGGATTCTCTTGAAAAAGGCATTTCTCAGCGTAGGTCCCCTCCCACAACCCCCTGGGTGTCAAAAGTCGAGCTTTTAGAAGAATGAGCTTTGTTGCCACAGATACTTATTAACACCCTAATATACAGTATGACAGCTCGTTATGAAACTTGTATACCGGGGAAATGTGGTTACACTTCAAATTAGACTGACTTTTATCGAATTAAATGCTTTATCTATAAATCATTGTTTCACACTTTTTTGATATATTCTTTATCTTAATTCAAAATTCAAAATTGTTTTCTACACGTTTATGTTGCTTTACTCTTACTCACACTGTAATATGTCTCCGTGCCAAATTTCGTGGCAATTCAGTGAATAATTCATCCGTTTTCCTAGGTTTTCTGTATGTGACCTTAATTTTAGACATGAGTATAGATACCGGATGCTGTATAGTATCGTTACCGATTAGGCTCTTTCTGCGAAATCTCGTAACATCCAATATCCGCCAAAATATTCCAGACAAGAGTTCGCTTTTTGCTTTTATCACAACCTTTTTACCGGTCTCGCTTCGTAGCTGTTTTCTTTCAAATTCCGCTTTTTGAACCTTCTATTCAGAATTGCATCACTGCCCTTCAATTCCCTTCCATTCATGATGAGAAAGAACATGGACTTGCACACGGTACCCCCAGAATCAGTCTCAAACTCCATTCATTCTTCCAGAGCAAGACAAAAAAAAAGTCTGACTTACACACTTTCTTCTCACAATAGTGGTCCATTCTTTCCAAACATGTGTAACACGTTCAAGTGCAAAATAGAACTATTTAATGATTTTTCAACTAACACAGGTGTGCCTATTTATCACCCGATTTAAAGGAAAATACCATATATTGCGCCTTTTCGCCTAAGATGCCCTGAAGCAATGAAAGGGTAGCACACCGCTGGCAAACTATGAAGTGATATTAAAACGTGAAATCTGCCGAGGTTTAGAGTCCTCCCGTTGGGATGGTTAGATGAGGGGGATGCCATTTCAGAAATTATTATCGTCACTTGGCTGATTAAAAAATTTCCGAGGTCTATCACCAATAGCCTTTCTATTGTTCCACAGTGTGACGTAAATTAAAATCTCATCAAACAAATTAATAACAATGAATACTGCTACGAATTTTGTAAAATAGTGTAAATAATCTATATTTGCATGTGTAATGTATTTATATTACTCTATGTGACATTTATTTTATGTTAAAATTGTAATGCTCAACGCTGTCTCTATCGTTATATTGGCGATTCAATGAGAAACTAGCGAAACCTTGGCGATAGAGCCAAGTTGGCATAATTTTTGGTGAACAATTTAGTGACTTTGGTGACGGCAACCATTTTTGGCGCGTTCGGGACCCTCTGGATTCTTCTGGAAGTTAGAGGAGAAATCCACTATTTTCCCAATCTATGATGCAAGAGGATGTTTCTCGAAAGATCCACGAGACATAAATAGAGAGACTTTCGCTGAGCTGAGTCGGTCTGGTTTTGACTAGTGATTAGCAGATTTGCCTTGACCGTTGAAGTGATTAGAGATTGCTACGGTAGTCGAAAAGAGTAGTTGCTTGTGAATAATCTTTTGCATACATGTATTTTAGACACTGATAATTTGTGTCTGAGGCCTGTAAAAAGTGCCAAGACCATATGATATTTATTTTACTGCTGAATCATGTATTTCAAGGATTGATCTTCGGCAATAAATTCTCATAAGATTTAAAGAACTGTCTTGTTCTTTGCGACTAATTTGCATATAATCCTCGAACCCTGATCAACGTAACAATAAAAATACTAAGAACTAGAGTTTTCTATTTAATCTAATAATAATAGCTTCTTTCAGTTTTCTCCCTAGCGTAGTGAGAAGACAACAAGTCTTACATTTTTATTAACTGAAAAAGATGTCTAAAAGCGTTTAAATTACTATAAAGAATTTTTCAAGTTGAAGATACCTTCAGCTTCTTAAAAGCAGTGAAAAATTCACAGCTTAAGGTATCCGAACACGTTGAAAATGACCAAATTCAGCCAAGATAGATATTTTTGTTTTTTATTTTATTGAAAAAAGCTATCTTTTGACTTAACGAAACATACATTGTTTTGTTTCTACACTACCTAGAGGCCAAGTTACAATCAATTTTATAAATTTAGAAAAACCGGAAGTAGGATTTTGATCTATCAGAAGTGGGTATTTAAATTGCTCAAAATCTATCATGGCGAGTCTGATAACTCAAAATATTACGAATGTATTTCTATAAAACTTTTTGAACCTGATATTTATGTTATTTTCTAGAGAATGTACTGAAATATTTCTTATTGTATGAATACTTTTTGAGTTATGGTTTGTTATTTAAATAATAGTCTCATAAGAAATGTAACATTTCTTATAATGTTTACTCAATAAGCTCTAAATTTTTCAAATTTTAATAAAAAATTAAAATTTTAGTACATTTTCTAGATAAATGCATCTAATGTGTTTTAGTAATACTTTTAATAATATATGTTTATTAATTTTTTCTAACTGCTTTGAAGTTTTTCAAAAATATTGCTATAATTTCACTTCTAATTGTGATTTTTGTAAAATTCAGGTAATTTACTTTAAATTTTGATAGTTTAATAGTAATATTTATTGGTATTGAGTCCTAAAAGAGTATTTATAATGTTTTAGTATGCTATTTTGTTAAAAAGTACTCCGAACGTGTTCGGATACCTTAAACAAGATGGAATCTACTTATATTAGTCCTTAACGCTAGAATAAACTTTGCATGCACAAATGTCGAGAATTAATTCTGACGAATAAGGTTATCTTTTTTTCATAACCTTTCGTTTGAATAAATTATTTTACACTTAAGCGTATGCATTACATTTTGTTACTTTTATTATGTATTTAATTATTTCTTGAGAGCAAATATTTACAAATGAATATAACAGTTCAAAGTGAGCGATGACATTTATAATAGTATATACAGAAATAAAGCTTTGAATTAAAATATTTGATTAATATATGATTTTAATATTTGACTCTTTGAATCACAGCTTTTTTAGAATTATTTGTTTATTTTTACTATATTTACTTAAATTAGTCCAAGTTTCTTTTATATTCCATGCTTACATTATTCAAATGCTATGTAGCTAGTAAATACTTTTAACATTTAACCTTTTCAATATTTGTATTGCAAAGAAAATATAATCAATTGAAAATTTGGAGAAGACAGAACAAATATTATATTCGCTAAAATATGTTAGAAAAAAGTGCCACTAAAAGCTTCCTTTGAGACTCGAGAAATGGTTAGCTAGAACAAATGAAAAAATTAATGTAATTTTGTAACATAATTTAAGCTAACGTTACTAAGGAGACATTTAAAATGCTATGGAATAAATTTAGATCAGGAATAAACGTTATAAAAATTATGCTTGTATTAGGTATTATTAATATATTATGACATTATGTATAAAAAGCCTGTATATAAATGTACAAGACATCTTTCTTAAATAAAATACAAAAAGTGCTTTACTTTTTTTAAATAACCAGTCTGTAGTAAGGAATCTCTCTCTCTCTCTCTCTCGTGCACTTTTTTATTTAAATATAAACCCCTGTTTTAATCAGGAATTTTTGAATTTTCAAAATATATTTTTAAAAAATCAAAAATACAATTAATTACCTAAAAAATTTAAACATTGTAAAATTAGCACATGTAGAAGACATAAACATCTTTTGTACATGTTGTTCATTAGCTCTGAGCATGGAATTAGGTCTGAAGTGTGTGTATTTATTTTTTTTTATAATTATTAAGATAAAGTATTATGAAATATTGATTTTTCATTCGTTTTCTTCTACATAATCAATATATATGTCAGTATACTGTTTAATATTTCTACACTTGTGCAATTTTTTATGGTAAGCAGTTTTAAATAAGCTAATCAACATTTCATAAAAGTTTCAGAGTATTCGATGAATATTATATCATTGTATTCATGGAATGAAAACTTCAATCTCATTTTTCTCCATGTTGAATTTTGGTACACATACTATTATTCGAAACCCTAAGGCTTTTTTGATAATTGAAGTATGGGTCTGAAATTCTTTTTACATGTTCTGAAATGTATGTTTTGTAAAACTGTACATGGAATTAACTCGAACATGTTTCGTAATTTTTCTAAAAAATTTCAAAATCAAAATTAATGTTTTTTTGAGAATTTTTAGAACGTTAACTATAAAAAAAATCAATAAAAAATTAAAGAGAAGGAGCAGAAAAAATCCCATGCACAGTTTTATGTAGTATATTATAAGATACCTGAAAAAAAATTTGAAAGAAAAGTGACAGATTTTAAAAAACCTTAAGGGGTTTAAAGACTCTTAAATTGCAAATTTTTCAATTTTTTGAAAAAAATATATGTTAAAGCCTCAACATTTCTGAGCATTTTGATACCAAAATGTTGTTGATACTGTAAAAGTTCCGAAATTATTGAGAAAAAACTAGAGAAATTTAAACAAAATTCCTTTCTCTTTCGTATCTCTTTAACTTCATTTTTCTCAAAACAACAAATTTTAGCTTGCGCGCAGAAATTCTCAGAAACTATTTATGAGATCGATTTGAAATTTCATACACGTGTTCAAAACATGGCTCTTCATAACTTATACTTCAATTTCCAAAAAAAAATTTAATACATTTTTTTTTATTTGAATTTGAATTTATTTTTTCTTAAAATTTTAAAATTTTCGTTGTAATTGTATTTAAAAAATATATTTTTTTCTCTAAATTTTTAAAAGTTTGTATAACTCTGAAAGTGAACATTTTTATACCAAGTAAATTAATTTTGTAAATTTTGATCAGTTTTGTACTTTAGAATCTTGCGCGATGTAAAATACTAATTTTCAAATTTTTGAAAAATTTTCCAATTTTTATTTTCTTATAAATTTTAAAAAATTTTCTCAAATTCTCCGGAAATTTGAGAACGAATGTAAATATATGTGATTATCATGTGATAAAAATTTCAAATGATTGTTTTGCTTTATTGCTAAGTTACATTGGTTTCAAGAAGGATATTTTTTTCGAGTGCACAGATCGAGTTTAAGGGTCCTGAGACCCCTTAAAAATTTAAAAATTTTAAAAAATTTAAATTTTACAAACATTTTGCAACAAAATAAAAAAAATTGTACAGAATTATTATGAAATATTAACCTTTATAAAATGCAATTAAACCAAATATCAAATATTAAAAATAAAAAAAATTGTGTAGATGGTACCTATCGCCTTAAAAATAAACCCATACAATGTGCTTGGCATTAAAAATGCCCTTCTATGAACTGGAGCAGGAACAGTGAAGAAAATTGGTAAACAGGGAGAAACAGCAAAGGAAACTAAAAGATGTTTATTTCAAAACGTTCAACATTGTTTGACAATATCACGTGAAAAAAATTTATTGGTCTTCTACGTGGGATGATACATGCAGCAACACGTTGTGAATGAAAATGAATGAGTAGGGCATGATGAATGAAGTCTAGTACCCTACATAGCTAATTGGCCGTAATGTGTCGTATGCAGTCGATCACTGTCATGCAGGTAACACGCATTAGGAACCGAGTGAAAAAGGGTCCCACAGCAGATCACAACATGCTTTCATAGATCTTTGAACAATAATAATGTCCAGAGCTTGGAAAAGTAAAACCGCTTTTGTACGTGATTCCTCCAAAAACTACAATTCTGAGTTGTCAATCACTGTATGGCTTCTACAGTCGAATCCCGATGAAAAGAGTTTACATGGTGACTTCAGAATCATAAACGGAAACGGTCATTGCTGCAACCGAAGCGCGATTCGGTATAAGAAAATGACTCTATTTCATTCTATCATGTAAGAGACAAATTTACAAGATACCAGACAAAAAAGGAAGCGTCTGCATTTTTGAATCAATGATACCATTCTCAACCAAAATTATTAGTAATTGCAGTTCACAGCCAATCATAAGATAACTGTTGCATTAAATGCGTGCGTGCCCAAGACATTATGAGCATGCTGAAAATGCTCGAAGGAAGTAACGACAAAAGGAATTTAACGCTTTCCAGGTGGTATTGTTCTGACCACATAACGATCCCTCAAACTTATGCATTCATTACTTCAATCATCCATGTTATAGCCTATAAAAGAATGTACAAACTATTTGATACAACCATGCTTCTTAAGCTTTCAATATTGAGGTTGTGTTATTGGCGACCCAATTTTCCGTCAAGATTTTCATTGCGACCCCTAATACAACTATGTATCAAATGCAATAATTATATATTTCGATGCTAAAGCTACAACGCGACTTTAATCATAAAGTGCACAAATTCTCAAGGTATTAAATTTTGTATATAATTTTGCATATGACAAGCCCATGTGGAAGTCACTAGTAATTACTTAATATGTTTTTAATTTAGTATTTATGTTAATTATCAAATACTTTGTGCATTTAAAATCATATTATATCAGTGTGAATATGTATTTTATTTTTTGTTTCATTAGAATATATATTTTTTGTTTGCTTCCTTTCAGTAAATTCATAATTATTTTAAATCTTTCGTTTTCGACTTTTTGATATGCTCATGTCCCACAGTGGACAGTTTTCCCGATATGGTGCACGAAAATTGTTTTATGGCCCTGAAGGCTTCATAATTATATCTAATGTTCAAAAAACGTAGTAATTAATGTAAATTAATAATTCTCTTTTGTTTTTTACCAAGAAATAAAGTGAATAGGGTCTTAACTAATTTATGTCAAGTTTGAATTTGATCAAGAATAAATGACTGCTGAGGGGAACTAGTTTTTAAACAAGGATCTAAGGATATTAACAGAAGCAGTAATTTAACACATGGGAGAATATATACAAGAAATAAAGTGGCATGTTAAAAAAATTAAATTTCAACATATTGAAACAAATACAATCAAAGATAATGAACATATAAATTAAAGGTTTATACGTAGTGTTTAAAAGCACTTGGCACCCGTTAAGCATTTTTTTTATTTATGTACTTAAAAATTATATTTTAGCATTTCATATAACGTTTCTATTTAAGAAAATGATACTAGATAAAAAATTTGGCACATATTATTCAAAAAAATTTACAAGTTTAATTTTTTTTTAAAAATTAGAAATTTTTTTAAATTTTATTCTTTTTTTGTTAATTAATTTTTTTAATATTTCTAAGGATGTTTTAACTTTTTTAGGGATCCATTTTACAAAATCTTAATTTTGGAGAAAAAAATAATGAAATGATATATATGCTAAAATTCAACCAAAAGCCTAATATCTCCCGCATTTAAAGTTTTTTGCTTCACATAATATCGAAATATTATATTTTTATGAAAAAAAAATGTGATGGAAACTTAGATTATATAAAATTATTACCCTGGCGAACCTTTAGGTGTCTACCATGCATTAGTTTTATATCTCGTCTTCAGTGATATAATGCTATTTTGGGTATCAATTTGTTTTAAAACATCTTCCTGAGCTTTGGCTAATCTACATAAGAAGTGGTAAACAAGCGCTTGCATTGGAGCCTTTGCTGATATTTCATCAATGACGATACCAGGAGGATAACAGTTGATTTTAGACTCTATAAGGTTATTAAAGTTGGGATAAATATCAGCGTAGAACTCTTTGATATTTCCTTTTATTCTATTATATTAGCCTTTTGACATTTTGGTGTCGACATAAAGAGTTAAGGCTTAGTCAGGAGTCATTTTTTTCTCCGATTCTGGCTGTCGAGCTAAGCATTTTTTCAGGACAGTAGCACGTCTAGGTGAGCAAGTAGTCACATTTTTTCAAAATTAAGGCAGCATCTCTTTCTCCAACTGCTTGTATTGACATTCTTGTTGCAAATGCTAGTTCTTGCTTGCTTGCTGAAGTAAGCAAAGGACGTACTCTTTCCCTCTTTGCCATGGATTTCCCGAATGATTTTAAGGGTCAACCTGGAGTTGATTTGAATGGTATAAATCTTACTCTCCTCGACAACCACGCATCATTCAACTTCGAGAAGAACTTTTCATTTCTACGGTACCTCATCCATCCTCCCCAACCACATACGAGTGGAAATTTTAACAATTTTTCTAAATTAAAATTGCAGCTTGCCCTCATATTTATCACAGCCGTTGTAGTCAAAATAAAACTCAAAACAGTATTAGTTTTACGCTTGTGATCTTTCTCTTTCTTCCACACATCGAATCCTGCACGCAAATCATAACTATGGGAGTTGCAGGAAGTAGCAGCTAAATTTAGTATTAAATTAAAGGTATATATCTACTCTATGTTACTTAAGTGTTAATGTGATCAATTCGTGTCAATCCTAAAAGTTCCAGTCCATTAAACACAAAAAACCAACGTTACATGCTGTGCTAAATGTTACGTTTTTATAATTTTTAATCGAAATTGAACCTAATTTGAAAGTAAAATCAAGAAATTACTTATCCATGGCAAGTATTTTCAAAAAAAATCCCGCTAAAATCTGCAAAATCTTTTTCAGACGAAACGATTGAACTTCCGACTGGAAAATGAGGTTCGCAAGTGTTTCTTGTAGAAAGAACAAACCCGATATATGGCGATGGTTGTTGAAAATTTTCATTCGCGTACTGACAAAAAATGTTTAACACATGGCTAGAAACTCAAGAGGACCTTACATTGTGGGTTGTTTTTTATTTCCACACAGTTTAAGAAACAATGTACTGCAATATGCAGGGTGGACAAACCTATGAGTCAAGCAATTCCGCATGAGTTCATCTGTTAGCTCGAACTGTATACATCGGCAACCACCTAGTATCTCGGCTACGACGCGATTCTTCTCCCACGGTAAATATATCCTCTGTGCTTTTCAGACTGTGTTCCACGGAACAACCCCAAAGTTCCACAAGTTCCAATAAGAAAATTGAAAAGAAAATTATAAATGTTTTTTCATATTCTCTGTGAAGTTTATACAACCACAAGTATCTAATGTTCATCCTAGTAAAAAAAATCTGAAAATTTTATTTATACATAATAACTTTATTTTGTAATACTTTCTTATTGAAATAATGTCAAAATACTTTTCTTTATATGTGCTGCCTACGAGGTTACGAATATTCTATTTTTAACTGTCCCGGGTCCACGAAATAATTTTACTCTCCATAGAACAATATTTTTTAATGAAAAAATGCACTTTTTTCATTAGTGGAAAAAACACGTATAATGAAGCAGAGGGACAACTCATGAACATATCAACAGATTTGATGTTAAAATCTAAATTTAAAGAAGAACAGCTCCTAAATTTTAGATTGATTATTCATGCAAAGCACACAGAATTTCTCAAACAGCTGTAAACATTTTAATGGCATTCAGAAGAAATGCATTTAAGTGAAAAATGTATCTTAACATGAGTGACTATGAAAACAAAATACAAAAAAAATTAAACTCAGGATATGAAATGCAACTGCAGATAATTACAATAAATCTAGATTTCGGCAGTTTGTGTAAGAGAATGCAAGCACGTATCCCAGTTACTAAATATAAGGCATAAGTAGGTGACATTTGGATTACAAATTAATATTAGATAATGAGTTAATTTATTACAATAACATAATTTTTTTATAGCAAATACATTAAGTTTTTCAATCGTCTTTACTTACAGTACCTAAAACATATTGATTTATCTTAAATATTATTTTAAGATATATTCTAAATATAGAATAGGGTTCCCCAAAAACATCTTTTAGTTCTAAGGGTTCCGTGAGTCGAAAAAGTTTGAAGTCCACTGCTGTAACCGATATCTCTCATCAACAAAGCATCATGATATTTATGGAATCAGCTGGTTTTTTTCTTTATATAATATTTTTGGGCCAAACGACCAGTTTGCAAACATGGCCATGTGGCTACCAATTAAACGTAGAGTTATTCATGGAATATATAGCCTTCGTATTCATGCATCCATATAAAATATTCCAATGTTAAAATATTCCATGCTTAGTATAGCTTCGATTAATTAAACATACACCCCTTTAGGAAGTTTTTAAATTCTTGAATTTCGATTCAATTTAATTATATGCAGACAATAACCTGTATTCTCATAAATCTAGAAACTTAAATATGTTATAGGCCTAATGTATAATACTAGTATGGGGTTTCAATCTCTAAAAGGTTTTCAAACTTTTTTACTGTGTGGCAAACCACAAAATTATATTCCGCTCCCTTTTGAGCATAACTATCCATAAATTATCTTATATTTGCTCTGCTGTAATTATCTATTAGATTTTTTTGTAAAAAATTGACCATTACCAAATTAATTGCTATCGCTTATTATTAGCTTTATTTATTTTCGTTCGACGCAAATATGTGTGTGTATGTGTGGAATTCCACTAAATAATAATTTTTAATTGGTATAATTGTTAAAGCATCAAACATTAGAGCAAAACATTCTGGTAGCGAAATCATTAGTAGCATTTTATAGATACTTGCTGATGTTATGCTCAATAAGCAATCGAAAAAATCATGTTTTTGATTTTAATGGAAAAAAATGTTTATGAAAACGTGTTGTTTATTAATTAAAATATGTCATGTTTTGTTAATTTATTTATATCTAATTATAAAATGCAAATTTTATTTAATTTTTTAATATCCAGTTTTTATTTTCTACTCCTTACTCTTTCTTACTTTTCTATTTTCTACTTATAAAATTTATTTCTATTTCTGAAATTATTTATTTAAAGTACTTAAACAAGACAAGCAATCTTTCTTGAAAAAATCTACCATTTTCTTCAAGAAAGAATCGAATTCTCTTTAGATAAATACAGTTGTCGAAGAGATCATAAAGGGATTAAAGCAAATGCAGCAAAAAAATACACATTTAATATTTTTTTGAAGAATTTTATGTCACAAAAATGGAGAAAAGTTGGAAATCTTGTAAATATTGTATGAAGAAAAAGTTCGTGTCTTTCTACGACAAATTGTAATAAACTTATTTCTATATTAGGATTTTAAGATTCTGAAAACATGCTAATAAATGAAAATGCAGTGAAATCTGTTAAACGCAGAAGGTCTTAATTCGAAATATTTGTAAACACAAATAATACAATGGTCCCGACAAACCACTATGTATTTTTATGTGTTTTTTCTCTTCACACGAAACGATTCAACTTCTGGGAATGAACTGAATACAGAAAAAACACCAGCCACGCTAGGTAGATATAAAAGGAGGGGATGAAATGAAAGGCAAATGTTTTCATACATTTCATAAAAAGGAGGCTAACTTGACTTTGAAATATCCTCGGAATAGCCGGTGACACGAACCAATTTTGTTTATCAAAGCTAATTTCACACTTCACCCCTGCAAACGTCACACACAAAACATCTTCAATTCTCAGCAGTTGGCTTTGGAATTCGGTGAAGAGTACATCACAGGTTAAATAAAAATTAGTGAATTTGGTTTACACACATGTTTTAATCTCCTAATTTAGAAAAAAAATTCTACGAGCAAAATGGCAAAGAGCTCTGAAAGAAAGCAAACTGTTATTTAGCTTAAAATGAAGATGGTGCTTTTTAAGGCTACTGATTAAAAACAGGTGACGAAAATGTAAAATTGAAAAAAAAATGACATTGCTAAATTTTGAATTAAATTTTAAATAATGTTTTTGTGAATGCTTTTTTTACTGTGTTTTATTGATTGCATGTATCATACATATTTATGTGAATAAAATGGACTCTAATAAACTTAATTTTGTTAAATATATGGTGTTTTGTTTTTGTTTTTTTATTGGAATATTCATTAACAAGAAATCTTTTAAACACACAAAAAAATATTTCAGTTTCCTCAGTTTTATATTATACGGTCTTCAATGTGCTTTAGATCTTGTCAGCATGCCATCAGAACGAAGAAACACGCAATGATGTCAAGATGCTAAGACAATAATTCTGAACTCACTTGTTTGGTTATTTTATAACAAAACATTAGTTCATAATTCTAATGGTTTCTAATAAATTGTATTAACTATAAGAAATCTAAATTTTATTTTCAATAAAACGAGGTAAATTGTTTGAACACATGATTTACTTTATTAAAATTAAAAAAAATAATAATAAAAAATTGTTTTGAAACTTTTCTCGAGGTTTATTATTAAGATAAAAGGAATAGCTTTTCTTTTTTGTTTCACAAACCCAACTGTAAATTAATGTTATTATTTTTTTAGAAAAATACATTTTGCTTTTGCTTAAATGCATTTTTTAAAAATTTGATGATAGTAACAAATGATATTAACTATTGAATAAAAAAAAATACCAAAGATAATTTGTTTTTCTTTTAAAGACTATTAAAATAATTGCCTTTTTTTTTCTTCAAAAAACTATTAAAAAGATTTTCATATATTTTATAGCAGGACGCTTAATTAGTCTGGAGATATTTTCGAAATGCAAATTTAGCAATTTGTGAAACAGATTTCAGTTTTTCTCAAACAGAAGATGAATAATTCATGCTTCGCTGCTACTTTTTGTCTTTTTCAAACGAATTACGAATAAATGCTTGTTAGTCAACTTTATATATGACAATGAATATAAAAATTATTCATGGTAAACATTATTTAAATACCTAATAGAGTATAATTAAAAAATATAGAAACATTGGAATATGAAATATATATATATATATAACTCTTTTTTTTTACACGGTAGATGCGTTCCTTAGAAAAACATGAAAAAAAATCGTGTAAAAAAATACAAGCGACCTATGGTAAATTGGGGAATATGTTCCACAACTTTAAAAAATCGTGTTCAATTCAAAATCTCTAATTATTTTCCTAAAAAACCATGCAAAAATTCATAACAAAATCCATAATACAAATTTATGAAACAATTCACTTTTTTTACAAAAAAAAAAAAAAATTCAATTAGTGTACTGTGAAAATTTAGAGTTAATTTACAAATAACTATTCGTCACTTGTTAACAAGCGTGCATGTTTATTATGAACTAGATCAAAAGTGCTATCATCCTTAGTCTAGCACAACTGTTATTAGCGGTAGGGTTTGCAATCCTGTGTTATATTTTCAATTCCGTGATTTCGGGATAACATTATCCAAATCCCGGGATTCCGGTATTGGTCCTGGGATTAGGACTGGGCACTTTGTGAAAAATACTTACACATTAGCATAGTTGAAATAACATAATAAAACTGAAAACATAATTAAAAATTGGTTTAATATTATTATTTATTGAAACAAATAAAAACAATATTTAATTCATTATTAAAAAAACAAATGAAAATAATACATATTGAAACTAAAAAAAATTTAATTTTCTTGAGTTTTTGTAAATAAGCTGTTAATAAACACAGCTCGTTTAGCGTTTCATCATGCTATTTTTTTTTTGTTACGAGTGGTCCAACCAAATGAAATCCTCGTTCAGACTCTACACTATAGTACGCTTTATCCTCATTAAAATAGGAGTATGTTTTTCCCAGATAGTCACCACGTCTTTATCCATTTTTAAGAAGAGACATTTCTTTTTAAATTTTTGATAACAGTGTTTCAAATCTAATAAGCTGCATTATTGTGCATACCCCTCTTTGATAACTTTATCTAGTTCTTCTGCTACACTTAACAGTTTTTGTGTACAAATTGATTCAGTTGTTGAATCAGAACTTGAGCCAATTTCAATAGTTACCTCATTTGAAACAGAAGATACAGTTGCGCATGAGCTTCTAATAATGCAGTGGGATTTGAAGCTAGTCTTTCAAGTAGATCCACTATTAATTCGAGAATTTGATAGCAATAGTTTGGCTAATTCATATTTACACTTTTACGAATATAAATATATTATTACTAATGATTATTACAATTTTAGATATATAGATAATCTAATTATTTTTTGTAAAAATAATAATCTTAACTCCAATATTACTTTTTGTCCCAGTTACTTAAACCAAATTAAAATTTTTGCAACCCAGTTAAAACTAATTACTTGAATGTATCATTGTATATTAAGGATTATAAATTACACAGTAATATTTATGATAAAAGAGAGGATTTTCATTTTAACATTCTTAAAATGCCATACTGGAATTCGAATTTATCTATATCTATATATTGAAATATTATTTTTAATTTTATTTATCGTAATAAAGTATTAGTTAGTGATAAATTTAATATATATTTAATTTTTAATAACTTTATTAAACATTGTACTGAACATGGATATCCTGTAGTTTTATTTACAGTTATATTTCTATCAGTTCTCAGTGTAATGACATATGAAATAACAATAGCATTCTTAATTAGCTATACAGTTAACTGATAGATAGCGCCACAGGGTAAATAATTTAATAATAATATAATTTATTTAAAATTAATTGTACAGTCATGTCCATAAATTAAGGATAATGAAGTTCAGGCAAAGAAAGAAACAGAAGCAAAACAAATTTGAATTATTTGTAAAGTCTATTTATTAAACAAAAGGTAAAGAGCAAAAACGATGCTATATGTTTGACATAATTAATAAAAATTGCGATTTTTACTCCCTGGAGCAAATTTCAATAAGAACCTATTTACAAAAAAAAAACAGCATAATATGGTTATTATGATGTTTAATAGGGAGTATGTCTCCCGGACGATGCAATACAGGCCTTACAACGACTACGCATGCTGAGTATCAAATTATCAATCTGATCTTGGGGAATATTACACCACTCATCAAGCAATGCCCTACGAAGTTCCGGTAGACAGGTGGGAGAGGGTTGACGGGCTGCAATTCGTCGGCCAAGCATATCCCACACATGCTCTATTGGATTCAAGTTCGGTGAGTATGCTGGCCAATCCATACGGGCGATATCCTCCGATTGAAGGCATTCGTCTACAATGTTTGCACGGTGAGGACGGGCGTTGTCATCCATAAACAGAAATTCAGCACCCATGGCGCCCCGAAACAAACGTACATGCTGTTCCAGAATGACATCCCGATAGATGTGGCCTGTCATCGTTACACTCTGAATATGCAGGTCAGTTCTGGAATCAAGAATAATTCCTCCCCAAACGAGCCATCTTGCACCACCGTAACGGTGTCGTTTAATAGTGTTCTCTTGGTGATAACGGGTACCTGGCGCTCTCCATATGAAAGTTCGGCGAGAATCAGACTGCAAACTAAACCTGGACTCGTCGGAAAACATCACACAAGACCACTGTTCCGGTGTCCACAATGGATGCTCTCTACTCCAGGTTAATCGCAGGCGACAGTGAGTTGCGGTAAGGGGAACCTTCTGACAGGCCTACGAGCATATAGACCAATGTGCCCTAAGTGTCTGTACACGTTCTGCCTTGAAACTGTCGTACCGGTAGCTGAAGAGAGCTGACGAAATAGGTCTGATGCTGTGCTCCGTCTGTTTCTTTTGACAGTAACTGCCAAATACCGGTCCTCATTCGGCATTGTAACTCGGGGGCGACCTGTGCTGTAACGTGTACTCACATTACCATAATCTTGGAATCGTTGCCAAAGCCTGGAGATGACACTCTGGGCGATTCCAAGTTCCTCGGATACTTCCAGCTGGGTACGTCCACATTCCAGTCGTCCGATAATTCTACCACCTAAAGAATCATCCAAATGCTTCCTTTGTGCCATAACTATGTGGTTATTGCACTGAAAGGCTTTTAAAGCGCTTGTGAACAACAACCATTCCTTATATACCACTCTCTTACACTCTCGTCATTGTGACGTACTATCCGTGCCATCTGGTGGTTTCCTGTAATTTGCATATTCTTCTTCAAGATGTGTGTGATAATTCTACAGGTGAAATTTTTATTTTATAGTTCAATTTCTGTGTGATTCTGAATTATCCTTAATTTATGGACATGAATGCATATGACTGGGTTGTACTTTAATATTCTATATATTTTAAAACAATATTTAGAGTTTTTAAATGTATATATAGACTTAATGTTATTTATCATAACTTACTAATTTTATGCGATACTGGAAAACTCCTTTCTGTAGCACGGGAAAAACGGTTATTGCTGTACTCTGTGTAAGGTTTTTCATCTAATTGTTTTAGCATTGATTTAAACATACACTAGTAATTATTATAGGCTATAATTTACTCGTTTCATATTAATATATTGTGGTTTTATTTGTAATTGCTAAGCTTCTCTTGACATTTCTTACTTTTCCTATGGCCCAGAGTATTGGCAAATACAGGTGAAGTTTGGCTAGCCGGAAAACTTTGTTTAAATCTGCAATCCTGGTTTCGAAAATCATGAGTTTCCTTCAGTACTACTGTGGTTAATATACTTTTCTATCTTGACTAGTTATGTTAGGTTTATAACTTTTGTGTATATTTATAAATTATATAATCCAAAATAATATGTACAAAAAATTATAAACCTAAGTATAACTAGTCAAAACAGAAATATTAGCCACGGTATTACAATATCAAACTCTGGGCCGTAGGAACCATGATTGCAGGTTTACAGTATTTTGCGACCAATCAACATTCACCTGTAATTTGCCTATACACAGGGCGTTTGAAAAAGGAAGAAATATTATAGGTATGTAATTATTATCAAATAAAATACTCTAATATTAATTAATAATATATAAATAATATAATTTAATAGACTATTTACTAGAAAAGTTTAAGTCGTTGTATTAAAAAGTGGAAGATGATAATACTTACCTCGTGAATACACGAAGTTAATATTTCCGCCAATACAACGGCAGTATTAGGAGTACGGCACCAAAACCGAATTAGTAAATTAAGATAAAATAAATGTATGTCTATATAAATATACATTATACACACAATATATACGGCATTAATGGATTCATTCATTCACTAACTCATTCATTTATGACGAGATCTCTAAAAATATCAGAAATAACCGGCAGGCATATTTAAAAAATGATTTTTCCGATAATATCTCCCAGAGAGATGTAAAAAGCACCATTTGAAAACATTTATAAATTGACTGACAGGTGAACCTGGGAATTAAAAGGGTATATTTCAGGTTTATTCATTTATTATGCTTAATTATTTCTTTTGCTGATTCCTTCTTTACTTGAAATTTGTATTTTCAATTGATTTAATATTATTAAAAAAATTAACGTTTGGCATCATTGTTTTTTTATCTATTTATTTTGATGTTTATATTCTATCAATTGACATGAGTGAAAAATGGGTATACCTAATAGTATATATATTATTGTATATTTGGAAGAGAGATACGCGTTATATTAATACCATAACTTTTGTAATTTCATTTTATTTTCTAATCGGAGCAAAATTTGAAAACTTGAAAATACATTTTCACTCTCCAGTTATTTTCCAAAGTGCATTAAATTATTTGTTTCTTTTATCCTTTAAATATTTTAAAAAATAAAAACTGGAAAATGGAAGAAGTTAAGAGTAACGAATAAGGAAGTAACAGAATTGTCTAACAGGCTCCCTTCCGATAGATGAAACCCGGAAAGCAGCGTCCAGACCTAATCTTGACTCAAATGTAAAAAGTAGCGCTCTCCATTGATCCAAGGCACATGTTGGGTACACCATTCTAAAAACACTTTCTTGTGGGCTGCAGTAAGCAAATAGTTTTCTGAAACACTTTCCTTTCTCATGAAGACTTTGAAGAATTATAGACGAGATTAGGGTTCCAGTTTTAGCATATAGCTTACGTTATACCTATAAATCAGAAGCAGACATAATTGTCATAAATCTAAAAGTTCCAAGAAAAATTAACCTTATTCGCTATTCGGGGTCTTGGTTGACATTTTCAAGGTCTTCTTGATAGGGATCCAGTGCATTGAAATAGTATCCAAAAAATTGTAGATGGTAATGTGTGTTAATTGAACTCCACAGCACTTCTGCTCTTGCGAATAGCCTGCTTCAAATCTAATGACGATTATCCATTTCGTTTCGTCATTCATACGTTCACGAGTTCTCGTTTTAATACCTTATAAAATTTAACCACAGCGAATGCTGTGGAAGAAAAGAAGATAGTAAACCATCCATAAATTTTCGAGCACTTATATTCCTATTTACAGAGCTATTGGTACAGCGTGGGAACGACAGATTCAGATCCCTGCCCACTTTGTAAAAATTGTGTACCCATGAATGGAGATCATCTCAATATATTCTCTGTTATCCTAAATTTTTGGTTTGTATTTTAGTGTTATGGACTGTGTATTTGGTGACTGTTTGGGCTGCTCTTTGACTTATAACCGGAAGATTGTAAGATGCCAGAGGAAAAAATATCTTCAACCCTCTATTAGGCCCCTGAATCTCAGAGATGTATAGTAAAAAAAAATTTGGTGTGAAACGGTGAAAAAGAACCTGCTCCTTGTTCTTCTATCTGTTTTTCTTCACTCACATTAGGCCTCAGTGTTAAGCACGGGATCGATCGTTTCATATTTTGGGCCAAAGTGGCCCTAGAATCTGATAGATACCACCCGCCCAGCAAAGTAATTTTTATTGTCTTTCCAATTGTTCGTTAATTTTCCCGTTTTTCTGTATAATGTTATGTAGTTTTCAGTTTTTTTTTACTAAATTAATTCGAAACAAGTATTTTGAAACTATTTTGATATGGCAGTTTCATATACATTATCATATGGTAGTCCTCATATATATATCTGGATTCTGCAGGAATCCAGATGTATATGAGGGAAGCCGCACGAAAAAGGGCCTGAGAGAGCATTCACATGCCTCGTTCTTACGAAGCAGGATTGAAGAAATATCTGATGTGCAGTGCCTTGTTGAAGACGAAGAGCCAAAATAAACTACTCCATGAAAACTGAAATGTCTAATTATACCTACACTCAAGAGCCAAAACATTATGACCACCCCTACATTTTGCAATGAACTCACATGGATGACATGGAAGGCACGTGATCAGGTGGAAGTGGTATTTAACTGCTGCTGGAGAATCTGAAGAATCATTCTTTCACTTACTTCTGTGTGTGATGGGAAAGGCTGCGGATCTAAGCGACTTTGATAGAGGGCAGATTGTAATAGCTCAAAGGCTCGGAACAAGTATTTCCGAAACTGCACGACTCGTGGGTTGTTCGCGATCTACAGTTGTTAGTACTTATGCAAAGTGGATGAATGACAGTGAAACCAGCAGTAGAAGACATGGTGTTGGATGTCCACACGCTATCAAAAATAAAGGTCGTAGGAGACTGTCTCGCATGGTGAAGCAACACCGGAGCCAGACAGTGGCTCAGCTGACAGCCCAATGCAATGCAGGGCCAAGTAGAATAGTATCAGAGCACACTGTTCAGCGAACACTGTTGGATATGGGGTTACGCAGCAAACGTCCCACTCATGTGCCTTTGCTGACCAAGCGTCACCGCCAACTGTGCCTGAGCTGGGCACGGGAACATCGCGACTGATCCATGGATCAGTGGGAGAGAGTTGCCTGGTCAGATGACTCACGGTTTGTCATTCATCTCGCCGATGGCCGTGTCAGGATACGCCGTCTTCCAGGCGAACAGTTACTCCCTCAATGTACAGTAGGTCATACACAGGCCGGTGGTGGCGGTATTATGCTTTGGGGACGTTCTCTTGGGCGTCTCTGGACCCGTGGTTGTGGTAGAGTAGACTATGAATGCTACAGGGCATCTGAACATCATTGCGGACCAGTTGCACCCTAACAAGGCCTCTGTTTTTCCAGCTGGAAATGGAATGTTCCAACAGGAGAATGCTCCGTGTCACAAGGCTAAAATTGTGTCGGAGTGGTTCCAGGAACATGATGCTGAACTCCAGTTAATATCCTGACCTCCTAACTCACCGGATCTCAATCCTATAGAACACGTTTGGGATGTCATGCGATGGCAGATCAGAGTTAAAAAACCACCAATGCGCAATATCTCGGATTTGCGTGACCGTTGCTTAAACATCTGGTACAATCTGTCTCCGGCTACCAAGGACTTGTGGCATCCATGCCAAGACGGGTTGAAGCAGTGTTGTACGTCAAAGGTGGGTCAACTCGTTATTGGCAGGTGGTCATAATGTTTTGACTCTTGACTGTAAGTATATACAACTTCTGGCAATAAAATTCGGTGAATGAAGTCAGAACGGCCAATCGGACAAAATTGGCGAAACAAAACGCTGCACATGCGTAGTGGCAGTTGTTGACCATCTACCCCATAGTTGTTCAGCTGAGCGTCATTTGTGTTCCATTTAAGATTTGTTGTACAAAGTGCTTGTGTATTTAGTGCGTTGATTCTGAATTGAAAACAGGAAAGTGAATGAAGAAAAGATCAATTTAGTTTTAAGCTTGATAAGGCACCGAAGGAAACTTATGCGATTCTAGTACACGGGATTATGAAGATCAAGTACTGTCCATGAAGTGTATGTACGATCGGTTCACCCGTTTTCAAGAAATCCGAGAAAGATTTTCTGACGACCCCCGTAGCGGAAGACCGGTGACCTCCGTCAGTGACGAAAACATTGAGAAAGTAAAAAAATTAATCATGAAGGATCGTCAGATAACTGCACGCATGATATCTGATTAACAGCAAATTAACCGTGAATCCGTGCTGCAAATCGTTACACACAATTTATGGATGAGAAAAATGCGTTGTCATCTTGTGCCACATCACTTGACTGATGATCAGAAGCAAGCACGTTTAGAGGCTTCACAGGATTTTTTTTTTGTCTAATCAGTGGATGTGACACCAAATTTCTTGAACCCTATTGTCGCTGAGGTTCAGTCCTGGTGTTTCAGGTATGATCCTGAAACAGAACGGCAAAGCATGGAATGGCATTATCCAGCATCACCTCATTGTAAAAGGGTAAGAAAAGAAAAACCACGCATCAAAACGATGCTCATTAATTTTTTTTTTTGATAATCAAGGCATTATCAACAAGGAATTTATACCTGAAGGAGCAACAATGAATGCTAGAAAGGTACATTGAAATGTTGACCTATTATATGAAACAACCCCAGAACACACAATAAGGTTCATGGTTTTTTGTTCATTACAATGCCTGCCCTCACACCGTCAATATCTTCAAACAGTTCCTCGCAAAAAGGGGGAGCGGCAAATTGAACATCCAGCATACTCACCAGATCTTATTCCTCCAGACTTCTTCGTATTCCCAAGACTCAAACTCGCTTTGAAAGGAAGAGATTTGACGATATTCCTTACATTCAACGAAACGTGACGAGTCTTTTGAACATCATCCCAAAAGAAGACTTCTTGCAAAGCTTCCAGGACATGTATAACAGATCTCAGCAGTCCATAGTTATGAGAGGAAACTATTTCCAAGAGGACAGTAAGGTAACTTTCTTTAATATTCATTTATGTTAATGTTACAGGACTGTCCACCGAACGTTATTGTCAGAGGTTTATTACGAAGTGTGTAACATACATATGCACCAAGCGGAAACAAATTTGTGCCAAAATCATTTATAAAAAAGCTTTTAACATTCAGTATGTTTTTATTAGTTTTCATAGACGTAATTTGCTTTGTTCATTGATATAGTTACCAAAAAAGGCTTTAATTTTCCTACATTTTTTTTTTCATTTTCAAAGTGCGAATTGGTACGTGTGACCCTACTTTTTTTTTACTTTTTGGGGTCACATTCCTGTTTTCCCCTGTCCCCCTTTTAACAAACCATAGCTCATTTGCTTTGAATCATTTAATCCCTTACAACCATTGAATTCTTGGGTACTAAGTTAGGCGGATTATTAATTCTATCTAAAATTTATTACTTCAGTAACAATTCATTATTTAGATAGTTAGGTAATGCTATATAGATAAGCCACAAATTAAAAGTTTCAGTTACTAAAATTTCACTTTATATCAATATTTTAGGAATAACATTAAGCTTTAATGACAAAGCTCACCAATAAAATTATTAACAAATCATCAAACGTAAGTATGAGGTGATACGTCTGTCAGATAACGTGCGGCTATGAAAAAAAACTTCTTGAAGCGTGCCTAGCGGAGGGTTAAATCCGTTTCACAATAACAACACCGCAAACACGCTTGTATCCACTTACATATATGTGACTCTTAACATCTGAGTAATTCTTCGGCTGCATAATACGTTTGGTTCGATGCTTCTTTTTTCTGAAAATAGACATAATTTGCAAGTTATTTTTATTTCGTTCACAATGAAACATCTATCGTTAAGAACACAATATAAGCTTTGCTCAAATTTTTAATACTAAATTAATTTTTTATTACACCTTATAAATAAAAATATAATACTTTTCATTAAAGAAAAAACATTTTAACATGTTTCACGCATCAAAGTACTTTCCTATTCTGATAGATATTAGAACAAAACTTGGCAAAAAATTAGACTAGTATCTCTGAATAAAAGCAATGTATTTTTTTCTTAATACTTTTAGATTTAAAAAAGAAAGGAAAATGTTTGTTTTTTAATTAACTTGTTACAAAATTTTCTATTTAACAAAAAATTTTGATTTTTTTTCCAGTATTCAAATTTTTAAAAGTATCCAAATTTATTTTTAAAAAAAACCTTTAATATTCCTTTGAAATACATTTATTCAATACAAAGCTTGCAGAGCCAATTTGTTTGATAAAGATGATCGTAATACCCTTTTTATGGCACACATAATCGTTTCTTATTTTATTCAACATTTTGTTTTGTACAATTTTGCAACTAATTGCATGCATTTTTATGCCTGGTAATGTATTAATTTTCTAATAAAATAAAACATATACAATATTTTTCAAACAGATAATTGCATTTACCCATATTCGTAAATTAAACATTTAAATAAATATTTATTAATGTTCCCATACAAAAAGTTTATAACTTGGGAAATATTTGTGTCTATGGTGTTCTAAGATAACAAAGAAACTAATGGAATATAATATCGTTACTATATTGGAATTGAGTTTTGTTTAGTTGTGGGTAGAAGTTATTTATTACAAACTGTTTGGATTCCTCACTTTCTTCTTCAACATGTGATCAAATTATTTACATTCCTGTTCATCAAAATTTTGAAATCAAAACGTATTTACGCGAGATTCCATCCATTTTAAATTTGTTTTAATAATACAATATTAACATGGTTATATTAAGAGATCAAAAACTGAGTTGGAACTCCATTTAGGTTCTAGATTGCTTACAGAATCAAAAGCAGATTTTTTATGTTGAAAAAATAAATTGTGGTGTTTTATTACTAATCTAAAGGTTTTCTCAAGTATCGAAATCCTTTGAACGTATTTACATCAAATCAAAAAATGTAGTCGAGACAAAAATTGATTAAAATCGTCTAAAAACAAAATAAAGGATATCTCTTTCCATTGGAGAGTATTTTTTTAAATATTAAATGTCTTTGCTTTATTTCATTGGACTTTTAACTGACTATCTCAGCTAACTTCACTTTTGTTTTTAGTTTTTACAATAGACTCGATAAATTTATAATACATAAATCGATAATTGCCTTTTTAGAACAATATGTGATTTCTCAGAAAAGGCATAACGTATATTTTTGTAATACAGTTCTACAGAACAAGTATATTTATCCTTTGTAGAAATCAGTCTTTGCTTCTTTCTCGTGAGAGCGCAAAAAAAGAGTATTTCTGTCGATCTAGAGTTAGTGAAGAGTTAAGAATTCTGCAGTATCTGTCTTTTCAAATTTGGAACTGCGAAACGTCGTGTCAAACCACAACGAAGACTCATTGGGATCATTTTTCATCTCGAAGATGCTTTTTACCCCATTTTATTTTGAACGGATCATTTCACTTCGGAAAACCCTCAAGGAATCAGAAAAAAATGGAAAAAATATAAATATATAGCAAACAAAAAAATGAGGAAAAAACATCAAAATCCTTATCCGAATGACAAATGATACCTTTCACAAAGAATTTTTTCCATCTTATTTCAGTTGTTTCTTTTTCAAATGAACTTGCTTGCTCTCAAAAAGATAACAAACAATATTTTTACTGAAAATGTATCATTGATGGTTTTTAATGACAGTTTTTATCATTATGTGACAAATGAAATAAAAGCAACATACATCTGAAAAAATTTCCATTATAAAAAATTGTTATTACCTTAGCTTGCCTCTTTTCAAAAACCGATTTCCGATTTGATATAATTTGATATGTCGCTGCTAGAGTAATACATATGAAGTAAATATATTTTTACTTCCAATATAGCTGTGGATTGGTATTTACCATTGCAGACCAAGTACATTATCCAAAAGTTGGTATCACATTTAAGTGCTGGGCTATATAGGGGGATTATCAATCCCCGGAATGTAATTTGGACACCCAGTTTCATACCAGAGGGAGGCACCGGAGCTCTGAGGATGCGAAATCGCACTAGGTTGCGATCTTTAACATGGTGCATAATCAAATGAGATGGATGCTGTCGATTTTCTGTATCTTGATTTTCCACTAACTTGGGCCGGGGTAGAACCTTCAACCTTAGGCGTACAAGGCTAGTGCCATATCAACTACTTCACACAGCAGGTTTTAAATAAATATATTGAGATTTTCAAGATTTGGATTAATTTAACCTATGAAAGACGGCTACTTTTGAGAAAAAAATTGATCTTTAGAACAGAACTCAGATATGCCACCACCTTTTTCCTTTCTAGCCAATTATTGATGCCTTCATAAGTCATTGAACAATGGAAACAAAACTAACAAGTGTTCAGTCGCAGAGAATTGGGTACATCTTGTTTTCAGGACCAATTGAATCATCCAGTAAAAATTTTTCATTTCTACTTGAAAATATCGAAATCATATCTTCTATATTAGTAGAGCAGAATAAGTCTTCAAATCAAAACTACACAGAAAAAACATCTCTTTAAAATGCCATTTTAATTACATCTTAGCAATTTTTTATAATAGAAATAATATTCCGATTATCTATTAAGATCACCAAAATATACTATATATACTAGCATTCGGAACAATGATTTTCAGTCAATCTGTTATCCGTTGCGTTTACGCAATTTTGAAAATTGTCTTCAGATATGATTTTATGGGATAAATGGAGTATATCATAATTTAAAAATAAATACATAAATATAAATATGGATATCTTAAAGCATATCTACAAATTATTTTATTTATTATTGTTCCTTGCAATTATATTATAAAGACAGGAATACTTTCAAGTTCATGATTTGAAGCGTAAGGAACAATACACGTAAAATAGAAGACCAGTCAAACATATATGTCTCGCATTTCAGACATATTTCTGTAGATAAAAATAGAAAGCGGAAAAGACAATCTATTTCATTACATGCAGGGATAATTCTTTTAAATTTCTGTGCTCTTTTAACTGATAACATGAAATGTTTAGATTGATGTACAATATTGAAACAAATGTAGATTAAAAATTGGATAAATGTAATCTGATTTCTCTCTTTTTAAGACTTGGAAAACTCATTTATAATTATAGAATTCTTATAAAGTACCAATTTATTCTTTTGATAAAAAAGAAATTTTTAGAAACTAGAATTTTTAAAATAAACTAATTAAAATCTTTATGTGAACAGAAAGTGAGTAAATTTTCTTAACAGTATGTTTTACAGTAATGAAAATTATACAAATATCCTCATTTGTTTCTTCTGAGACCAGTAAAATTTGTTAACTATGAAATCCTAGTCCTGAGCACACAACTATGGAATAAAAGTTAACTCAAAAATTAAACCAAAAAATGTTAAACATTCAATTATTTATATTTTAATTAAAAATTTATATTCAAAATAGTTATCGACAAAAATCTATTTTTATTAGTTTCATTTTTTGTTCTAAATAGATGGGAGAAAGAGTAAGAAATATGCATATCTTAATAAAAAAAGTAAATCAAATTAATTACAAATATTTGTATACTGACAATTTCAAAAAACATTTTTAAATCTATATGCGCATTCTGTAATCTTTATCTTTGAAATTTAAAATTATATATTTCAAATGCTAAAACATCATCGTTGTATTAAATTATATTTCATACGATATTTTTTTAATTATAATAAATTCGGAACATTACAAAAAAAAACATACAGCTTTAACTCACGTAACTAGAAATATAGTAAAAAAGTATTCAATAATTATTTTGTACAATATTTTTCACAAAACTGATGTTGATTTATGAGATGGAATATATTAACTTATGGAAAAAAAACTGAAAATGTTATTTGCCTTTCAAATATGCAAGGCAAGTATTTCTTTATAAATGCATTATGAATATATTTATACAAATAAGAAATTTCGAAATGCATAATGGAAGGAAGAGAAGGAAGCAGCATGATAAAATATTTGAATTTGGAAAGTGGTCTTTATTTTTAATAACATTTTTATACTCATGAAATATTAGAATATATTATACACTATTTATTATTATTTGATGTTAAGTATTTGATCAATATAATTAATATAACTATTACAAAATAAAATTTATTTACTTTACATTTTACTTAAAATTTTGTAGCCTTTTTTTACCAATAATTTAGTTTTTATGTATTTATGAATGCCCTGAATGAATCCCTATTACTTATTTTAAAATTAGAATTCAAATTTATATAAGTTATTTTGATTTTACCTCTGATCTCTCTGAACAAAAATCTTTTGCAAACAATACTGTTTCAATTTTTTTTTTAAATTGAGAATAAATAAAAAGTTTCCGAAATTTGTATTTCTTAGTATTATTATTTCTTGGCGCAAGAATGTAATGCTGCATATATTCTTAAAAATAGGCAGTTATTCTTGTATTCTCGATTTTATAAAGTTAAGCGTTAAAAAAATATTTTTACAGTGATTTTAAATTCAACTTATACCCTTTCTGTAAATGTTATTTCGGAAGATTACCTGTGGCTGGTATTGTCAAGTGGAAATAATTGGAGAAAGGGTAGACAGCTCTATCGAATCCCGAATTTGGGTCCTGGCATCAATGAAAACTCGCGATATAGGGGAACTGCGATGTAGGTTAAGTCTGTCGAAGCTTGGAGTTCTCATATTGGCATTGTGTGGAAATTTGGAAAGTATGGTAGCAGCTTAGGTTTAATCCTTGTCACTCAACCAAAGCTCGAAATTTCAAAATCCTACACCAATAAGTCCTAGTGTTGTTTGAGTGAGTGATAAAGGAAGTAAACATCGCACTATTTAGCCACTCGATGGCTTTTGACGACGGACCTCGTAATTTTGAGCCATGGTCAAATAAAGAGGACGACTCCTGAGATGACATCCTCTCTCCTACAACCACACCTCAAAAATAGGAAGACATTTGAGTTCTTGACAGATTTAACATGCATCGTGCCCTTACACGGCGGGTCTTCAGCTGCACTAGGCTCGGAATTATGATACACACCGGCCCGAGTCCGCTATCTTGGCCAGTAGGCAACCATAGCAACCTAATGCAGCTTGAAAGTGTGACGTTCATAAACATTCGCTTGAAAGATTAAATATTTTAATTGTGACACGAACTGTAAAAAGTCTTTCGCAAATTTATAAAACTTTGAGTTACCTCAAAGATAAATTTAACTGCTTTGAATTCATTTAACTGCAACTCAATTCAGATATAAGATCCATTTTATATTTCTTACGTTATTGGAATCATTTTCTATCTGTTTGTTGTAAGATAATGCAGTATTTTAAAATACTCCTAACCCTTCCCCCCCCCAAATCTTCCCAAAAGAGCCCCAGTTTTTCATTGTATAGAACTAAATAATGAATATAGAACTAGATAATACTTAAAATAATGAAAAAATGGAAGAACTTTATTTTAATTTTCTATTTTAAAGAGTTTGCACACTATTTTTTTTTAATTTTATAATTGTGGAACATTTAAAAGTTTGCTTGAAGAATATTTCATTCATCTTTAATGAATTTCTCTCATACTTCGAAAACCATTTCATGTTGTTGCATCTTTTTCAAACGGTTGATAATTGTATGTAACACACTTTGAAGCATGGTGTAATACTAGGTCTTACATTGCAATGGGGATAGACAAAATATAGGCTATTTGAATTATCTTTTTATTTCCAACTCTTCTCAAGCAACAAATTGCACATTGCAATTGTTATGCACATTGCAATCCCTGTGCTTTATCAAATTTTTTCAAGGACGTAAATTCCTGCCATCAATAAAAAGTTCCCGATTTCACCTCAAAGAAAAGTCCCGAAAGAAAAGTTTTTCAGTACACCAGCTGGGTAGCATGGTTGGTTTGTCGCTCGCCTTCTGCACCTAAGGTTACAAGTTTGATCCCGACCCAAGTCAGTGGATTTTCATGATGCATAAAATCGACAGTGGCCATGTATGATAATATGACATGTAAAATATCCATAAAGTGTCTATTTAGCTTTTGTGCTGTCGGCAAAATTAAATCCTAGTACAGGTTCGCATCGTCAGAGTTCAAATGTCTCCCTCTTGAAGGGAACCTGCGTGTCAAAATTACATTCGGTGATTGGCATCCGTCAATATGATGCCGCATTAAAAAGTGATACCAGCTTCCGGGAATGCACTAGATCTGCAATGGTAAAACACCAATCCACATTACAAATAATTTCTTTTAAAAAAAGTTTTTCAGTGCCATGGATAAAGTCATTTCTTAAAAATACCAGCACTAATAATTCCAATATAAGAATTAAAAATACGTGCCAATCAGAGGTAGAAAGAAGAAAACATCAGATTGCCAGAATGCTGTACGTGCAAACTGGTTGCGGCTAGATTTTGGTAGCCAGTTAACTGGTTTCCTCTGTACGAGGAAACCAGTTAAAGGATTAAGTAGCAACATAAACGGAAATGAAGCCTAAAATTTCAAATATGGAAAATGTTTTCTTCTAAATTAGCAATGAGTGATGTAAAAACCGATTACTTGAGTCAGCCCAAAGCTTCAATAATGTGAAAGAACTTGTTTGGCTAGTTCGATTAAATTAACGTTAAAATCGAATAGTTCGTCAATTACGAATATCGTAATTTCAAATAATGAATGAGAAGGAACCCTACTTGAGATTATGTTTTATTTTTATTTTTAGGACTCTCACAAATATTTATGTGTTATTTAGGACTCTTACATTTGTGTGTTTAGATTAACTCGTTAATTGTTGGTGGTACAAAAAGAAACACGCATGCCATGTGACTTATCGCTGTACATTATACTATCTCGGTTATATTGTTTTTACGAATCTCTTTAAGCCAGTGCTTCTCAAACTTTGACCCAATATTCAATAATAATTTTCATAGCACCCGCCCCTCCTCCTCCGTACAATAACATGAAATTAACCTTTTAAGTGTCATTCGTGTATATATAAACTTCTCGCTCAGCCAAAACATTAATTTTCGTGGACGTATATATACGTCTTTTCGAAGTGCGATCTTTTATATGCACTGCTATCCATAAAATTATTTTGAAGGCTTTGAAGTGTAATAAAAGAACCTTGACAGTATTTACTTTTTTCAGAGGATTTGCTTATTTATTCCTTTTTGTTCCGCCTCCCTCAATACATTACATACGCGCGCCTAAATGGAAAATGGTGGCATTAGGGAGCGGGTTTCGCGTAACTTTTAATCGACAGTTAAGGGTACAAATTATGAAGATGAGTGTTAATTTTGTAAATAATTTTCTATATGACAAGTTCACATAGTCACTGGTAAGTATTAAATGTGCTCTTAGTAGTATTAAATTAATTATCAAACATATATTGCACCGTATAGAAACATATATAAGTTTGTTAGTGTAAATGTTTATTTTATTTTTAAATTATGTCAGAATGCATTTTATTTGTTTACTTTAAGTATATTAATTATTTTATAAATAATTTTTCGTTTTCGGCTTTTAAATATGCTCGCGCTCCCTCGTAGAGTTATCACGCCCCCCTAGAAGGCGCGCCCACTGTTTGAGAAGCGTTGCACCCACGCTTCTCAAACTTTCAATATTGGCGACCCAATTTCAAATCATAATTTTCATCGCACCCCCCAACACACAATGATAATGCATTGAAAGCAATAATAATGTACTTTAACTTTAAAGCAAGTAAAATCACCCTAATACTTACCCGTACAAATTATCCAGATAAGTATTAAATTTTGTATTGTTACTTTTAAGTAATACATATTTTTTAAGTAACTTATGAGTAATAGGATAAGTACTACGTTATATTTATAGTTCATAATATACTTTGTTTTGCAGTAAATTAACACTTTTATAAATAATCTTTTATTTCTGACTTGCCTATATGCTTGCGGCCCTTAAGGAACGCGCCCCACAGTTTGAGAAGCGTTGCTTTAAGCAAATAATGAACAGGAAGTATTGGAAAATACTTGTCTTGTTCGTCTCAAGAAATGGCATAAATAAAGTAATACAGTGTCGGTTTATTGATTATTATTACCAGATTATATACCTCATTAATTATTTTTTCACTTTCAATTGGAGCATACATTGTTTTCTCTCTCTCATGGTTGATTTACGCGAAAGGAAATTTCTGATTCATTTGACTTCGACAACTAAAAATACGCCAGGAGAAAAGTACTTGAGATCTGCAATAACTGATTTCGAATCGAATCAGGTAACCCAAGCGTATTTTCTCTTCATTAACCACTGGGTTTCTTTAATGCGATGTCTGGTAATTGAATCTCGTCTCGTGAAGGAACTATAGTATACAAAAATATACCTTACTATTGCCACCCATCCTTTATAATGGTTACTGACGTTCAATGATTTGCAGTAGGGCCTGGATATGAATCCCAAAGAAAGCATGCAGTAGTGGATGTTTTGCAGGGGGGGGAGGAGGGTACTATAAACAGCCTTCGAGAAGCAAGTCCTCTCGGGAGGTTGGTGGCAGGGGAAAAGAGGTGGCAGGACCCTGACCAAACCCAGGGTGTTATCCTTCACAATTGGGGTGGAACCGAGCCAAACCGTACTATCACCTGTATGGTTCACAAAGGTACGGCAAAAGACATGCGTACAATCTTGCTCTTTGTCACAATGAATTCCATTGGCTTTGGGATTGGCTGACACCGTCGATCAGGTGGCATTAGAAACAACAACTACATAACTTACTGTTTGGATATTTCTTAATGGAGGATTATCTTAGAATACTTTGAAGTTTCGGTAGGTATTAGAGTATAGAAAGAGAAAGTGTTATGTAGTTGTTAATAATTTAGCAAAGTGATTGACTAAAACAAAGATCATTAAACCTACTTGAAGGTAGTAAAGAGAGTTATTTAATACAACTACGTAATGAAACTCAAAGATGATTTATATTTCTATTTGTTTAGGACTTTATTAAGCAGACTACTTAAGGAATAAAGGTACTTAGTCTTTTGATATTTTGATTAAAAAAGAAACATAGAATAAAGCTTCAACTATGTCTCAATATACTGAAGTTTTAAAGGTGTCTGTGATTTCTAACACACTGCAAAATTAATCCTAATGGCTTTGTCTGACACTGTATATTTGAAGAAAATCTAGGTACATCACTATTAAAAACGGAAACTACATACACACCATTCTGTGAATTCTGAATTATTTCTTAAACTTTTGTATTTTCTTTAAAAAACTTCTTTGAACAAAAAGTCTGGCTTCACTGGGTTTCAAACTGGTAGCATTGTTGTAAGGCATGTTCAACATTACGTGGAATCTATAGAATCAGATTTTGATTTAGAATTACAAAAAATATATTTCTACTAGGATGTTATCTAAGCAAAAACAATAGTATCTGATTTTTTATAAGCACAATACCCCCCCCCCCATAACATTGTCTTATTTCTCTCCTAAAACGAGAAAAAGTTAGAATATTTTAATTATAAAGAAACCAAATAGTAAAATGCAATGAATTTTTAAAAACATTTTGGTGTGGAACTTTAAAATCATGGTCATATGAGTTCTATGCATATTAAAAATGCCTTCATTCTTAATAATGTAAAAATGATCAAATGATGCAATGGAGCAATTTTTTTATGTAATAGAGAACGCCTGAAAAGAAATCTTGAGTATTATTCAACAATTATTGTTATTCTGAACAAAAGCTTTTGTTAAACTATTTAAAGAACAATTAAACAATTTAAATCATCCTGGAAAGTTACTCAATTAATATATCTCGGTTATCTTTATTATAAAATATACGTGTCACAGTGTTTGTCAATTGAAAAGTGAGTGAGTGATTTATAATTCGCACTGTTCGCCTATTCGAGGGTTTTTGGAAACTACACAGCCGATCATAATACAATTTTGCATACTGTGTGTTATTTCGTCCAACTTAAAACATAGGATGGTTTTTTATTTCAATTAATCACGCCATAATTTTTTTATTACTGGAAATGTCAAGAATCCGGAAAAAACGTTGCCAGATTCCTGTTGCAATATCTGCTTCCACAGATTCCCGTGTCTGTGGAAGCAGATATTGCAACAGAGGGGGGAATTTTTCGGTACTCTCGACGTTATTTAAACAGCCATCCAATGTTTGTTTTTTTTTAAATCAGACAAAAAATAATTACGGAATCGGAAAGATCATTTCTTTCGCCACGATACGGTATATTTGTTTTGCAAAATAATAATATTTTCTATTTTTTAAGAGTTTTTTTAAAATTGAGTTAAAACTAATGCGTTTTTATAAAAAAAATTTCTCTAAATCGTAGCGTATGAATTTATTTTCGTGTTATTAAAACGATATTTTTTACTAAATAATGTCATGTTTTTTTCTTTTTCAATCAGTAATTTCAAAAATAAAATGCCGAAAATCTTTTTTTCTACGATTTTTTAAAAAAAATACTAAAAATTTTAACTCAACATCAAATAACTTCGTCATTTATTAAAATTATCGTACGAAACTTTTTTTACGTTTGTAGAATAATGTTATCCAATTTCTGTGTGAAGATTAAAAAAATTGCTTAAAAATTATGGATTTTAAAATTTGTTTGTGATTTTCGTAAAATACAGTTTTTTTTTAGAAATAATTTAAACAGTCTTTTTTGTACGTTTTTTTTATTTGAAAATACTTTGTTTTTCCAATTAATGTGTGAAATTTGAAAACTTTAACGTGAAAGTTAAGCCCTAAAAAAAAATTGAAAACTTTAAAAAAATTTTTTCAATTGCGTCAAGGTCACTTTGCGTTTGCTTTCTGTTTGGAAGACGGGAAAGGTTGAGGTAGTTTTGAGTCTTTCGCTGCGTAGTAAAAAGGGGAATTCCCTCATAACATTGCTATTTGGGACGGGATAATCGTTCATATAACGCATCACAATCGAAAGTTTTTTTTTTATTCTTAAAGATTGATTTATTGAAGAACTGTAGAATATAAGAAAAAAATATAAAAAATATAAGGAAATATTCTTAAATATATTTTATCACATAGTATTATTTTTATCTTTTTGAATTTTATACTGTAAAATGAATTAATATCGCTGCTTTTACATAAAAATTATTTTTAATGCTTTTAGTATCAGTGATTTAAAAAATAAAAAGCCAAAACCTTTTTGAACAAACTTTAATAAAATACTCAAAATACTTAATAATTAATAATTTCTTCTTTTATAAAGATAATTGCATGAAATTTTTTCCCGTATGTCGAACATTCCAAAAAATCCTCCCAATTTTACTTCAAGATTTAAAATAGTAGTGAAATTTTGTAATTTGAAAAATTTATAATTTTGTCTTTTTTCAACATACAACTATTTTTAAAAAGGCTACATTTTCGATTCCGGGACTAAAAAATTGCAACGAAAGAATTGAAAGGTGAGTGAGTGATTTATAAATTCGCACTGTTAACCTTTTCGAGGGTTTTTAGCGACGGACCTCAAAATTTTCAACCATGGTCAAGTGACGAGGACGACACCTGAGCTTTCACCCATCTCTCCTAATTACCACACCAACTCATAACAAATTTCGAAAAAGGGAGTTTTAATGACATAGTTAAAGCAATCATTCACATCGCGCATACACACATAAAAGTGCTATCATCCTGAGGGAAACAGGAAATTTTCCCATGGGGATTAAGTTATTCACTCGGTAAAAGCCCGTGTAACGCCGGGCTAAGCAGAGAGGAAAGAAACAAAGAAGTAAAAGTAATTTCGAAAAATAATATTGAAAGTGCTGATTTTGTGAAGAGAAGGGAAAATGTTAAGCGAGAAAGCCATGATACGCACTCACATCGTACGCGTCAGACCCACGCAAAAGTGCTGGCGTCAGAAAGAAAGGAGGAATTTAACATGGGGATTAAGTTATACCCTCGGGAAAAGCCCGTGCAACGCCGGGCCGGGTCAGCTAGTTTTTCTATACTTTTCAAACAATACATATTTACTTTGCATCAAGTTTAAAATGGGGACTCAAAGTCATTATTGTTTCGCATTTAATTAATCCTGATAATCCCACTGCATGCATAATTTGAATTTGAATATGTTTAAGTTTTCCAAAATAAGCTTTTCTTTCGTTAATCCTAGTAGCTGACTGTAATCGGGTATTTAATCGTAATTAGATTTCTACTTTACTAAATACAGCTTAAAATGTATAATAGGAACCTCATTTTATCTTAAGAAATACTTTAATTGCTATGTAATTAAGTGGTTAGGATTATTATAGTAATTATTTTCGAATTATAAGAAGGTATTAAAAATTTTAAAGTTTTTACCGATTACTTAGTTCAATCACAACAAAATCTTCTGCTATTGAGAAAAATATACACTACTCTCGTTCAGGTGAATGTTAACAGATACATAGTTGAAACGTTTATTATCAATTAGCAATTTAAATAAATATGATGGTATATTTTTTCATGTTTCCAACAAATGCTTGATACCCGTTCAAGATATTTTTGCTTTATTAAGAAGTAAATATCAAAATATGAACATCAAAACTGTATTTGTTCTTTTTAACTCAGTGCATTCATTTGGTTATTGATTGCTTTCCTAACAATTCCATATTTCCAAGGTACATAAAGAATTATTGGCGATATACCTTTTAATTCTGAACCACAATCAAGAGAAGAAGATAGCATATATGAGCTGGTACTTCTTTCTTCGAACTCAAGGGCAACGCCAACGGGAGTACTCCGAGCTTCAAATTCAACGGGAGGACTCGAGCTGCATTGTCCTCTTTACACAAAAAGTGTAAAGCGATAACCAGGACTCAAAACTACAACTCGATAAAAACAACTTAGAACTTAAGCATAAATATTTTTTGTTTGATTTCAAAAGAAAAATCATTTTTAAAAATTTAATTAATCGATCCTAACCTCTTTTAAAAGCACTTTTATCTGATTATAACCAATTGCATTTATAATATCAATCAACATAAGATTTCTGGGACTGTTTTCATTCCCACGTTTATGCTTTATTCATATTCAATGAACTGTTTTTTCTCAATGTAAATTATAAAGAATCGAGAAGTGTTTCCCCAATGAGATACATAAAAAATGGTTTGTGGGAAACTTTTAAAAACTATATTAAATTCTAACGCTCAAGTAGAACACAGAATATCACGATAATCGTAATTTAAATATTCAAAGAACCTTTTGGAGAAGGATAAATGCTTCTAAACTCTTCGTTGAAGTGGTTGGTGGAATAACTATTTCATGACTTTTGGATAACGTTCTTGAATATACCTTAACATTACGAGGTTTATTTCCAATAACCCAAGCTAAGCTGAGAATGAGACATTGGTATTTTACTTTTACTTTAAGCAAATGAGAATGTTCTTTTTAAACCTGTAAAAAACTTGTCTTTAACTTGTTTTTCTCAATTTGAACTGCTTAAAAGAAATCTAATAATAAACAGCAAACAAAACAGAAAAAAAAGGTTTCCAAAAATCTTGGCACAAGTTCCGAAGCTGCTCGTCAATAATCTTCAACTGCGTGGGAGTATTTTTGTAAATATCTGTTTCATTCAATCTTCTCTTCAAATTTCTATTCGTTGAAGGGGAGATTAGAGGTGTCACGTGGGTGAGATGGAGTAGCCTCAGGGTATTGTAAACCTACATTTACTTCGGGTATGTTTCCCGTTTCTTATTGGGTTTCAGAGTATCAGTTGAATTCGATTTGTGCTCGGAAGATATAGAATGGAATGCTGGAGGAAACGGAACTGAAATAAATTAAATAATTCTGATAAACATTAGATTTGGAGTTATTTCTCTCGAAGGATAGACCCCAATACAGTAATGGTCTCTGTTTTTACACTTGAAATAACTTTTATCGATTAAAAATTATTCGTTATACAACTAATTATTCGTATTATTTGAGTATTACTCTCTCTGAAAAGAAGATTTTTAAGAAGATCACTGATGATTTTCTGTATTGAGACGTATTAGTATTTAAATTCATGTTCCATACATCAGTCTGTTGATTTTTTAACACTGTGTTATTGTTCAAACCATCCAATTTATTCCTTTTTAATTATATCCGGCTTTGTTCTAGTAAGGAGTAGCGATAACTATCGAAATTAAGTAAAATATCTCTTTCATCGTTAAATTCATTTATGGTAATAAAACACTACACAATATTCTCTAAAAATTCAGGGCAAATTTCTTTTTTTATTAAATCTAAGCCGTAATATTCTAATTTTTTTTAACAAAGGAAGTTTCAGTGCAGTAGTAATAAAAACATATTTCTGAATTATTAAACATATACTTTTTTATTTTTATGTTAATTTAAAGTCATCATTATGGATTACTTGCAATATGGAATATGACATTTGTCATATGGAAAATATTATATTTTTAATAAGACTATAAGAAAAAATACATCACTTTAGACGGAAGCATGACATAAAATTGTACTTATATAATAAGAAAATTATACAATTGTTCGCAAAATTAAAAATGCAATTTTTTTATTTTGTTGCTAATCGGAGTTTGCGTCTTTTAATGCTCTTAAAGAGGGTGTTCGTTGTTGTTTTTTAAAATTATAAACTATTTTCTTTCGCTATTTAAGTACAACACGATATCTTTATTTCCCATCGATGAAGGGTTAAGAGAAGTCAACAGGCTAAAATTCTTCACATTATCGATTTTGAGATTTTGATATCTCTAAAATTTCCAATTCATTACGTTTCCAATGATATATATAAACACATATTCTAATTTACGAATTAGAAGTATGTCAAAATAACTTTGAAAAATTAATCAGCTGTTGTACCATGCCAACTTTGACAAATAAAAGTATAAACAGTGTCCTTTTAAGCCTAGGGAAAAGTAGCAAAGCATCTACTTATTTTATTTATTATTCATGCGCAGTTAACTTTAAACAAGAGTATAATAACTGCAAGTTTAATGGTTAGTTTGCTTACATGCTTTCGGAGCAAAAATTATAAATTTTATGAAATCACCATGCTTTTAATTATTTGAATTTTAGAACCTGGTTGAATATTTTGTGGTGTATTGAAATAGATATTTTATTCGAAATTTTATCCTCACTCCAAGAGGATGCTAGTTTTAAGTATTACAAAATTTGTTCATAAGAACTCAGTTCAAAGCGTATAGGAAATTGTTAGGAAAAAGATAATAATAAAAATATTTAAGTTGCTTGAAAATAAAACATAGCAGAAATAACTACACGTCATTTAATTGTGCACTTATTAAAACCAACATAGATACTGGAAATAAAATAGTTGTTAAAGAACTGAAAATGTAAAAACCTGCCTTTTCATCAAAAGAATAGTAAAAGAAATTTCATATAATCTAGTATATCAATGGAAATTGAAGGGTAACCAAGAATAGTTCATCCTTCATTGTCTTGTATAATAAATTATAGGACACTAGTAAATTTTAGAGGCTTTAAGATTTTGTAACAAAATTAATGTTTTCTAAAATTTGTATTTTAAGAATTGTGCAAATTTACTATATGGTCTATGTTTCTTAAATGCAATTGTGTATACTGAAGTGACATTTTTGAAATATTCTAAAAACATCTAGCTTGAAATTACATCTAGCTTGAAAGTACATGAAAAAAATAACATTTTTCAGTAATTTCATAATGATGCTAGGTAAAAGTTTTTCTTTGAAAAAAATAATTAAAATATGTATAAAATTTCACTTTAGTATAAATATACATGTCTAATTAATATACTGTCAAAATCTTAAATATTTATGTCCAGTAATTACTGAGAAAAAGATATAGGATGATACATCAATTGTGATGTTGTCTTTACGAGAAGCTTATTACATACACAGTAAAACATAAATTTCATATTTAAAAACAGTTTCATTTTCGCTGATTAAGAAATCATTTGTCCAGCTTACAGAAAATTTTGAATTTTGAAACTTTTAGGAACTTTGTTTGTTTGTGAACATACAGAGTCCTAATGAAATATTTCGAACTACCGCATGATCGTACGCATTAGGCGTTGTTTGAGTCACTGCACCTATAAAGGTAAATCCTTGCCATGTGAGTTTTCTTTTCTGTTTCAATATTGTTGAAAAAAGCCTAAGTAAAAACAAAATATATTGTTATATAATTAAAAACGTATTTTTTTGTGGTTGCCCTGTACGAGTCCTTTTTTCTTTGCCTGGCTCTATTTTGCTATTAAATTTCTCTTTTATACGTTTGATTTTAATCCTTTACATAGATATCTTCATCCATATCCCCCCCCCTCCCAAAAAATCTGGTTTTTCCGGTGGGAGTTAGTATCATGTGGTTTAAATATAAATATTTTTTTAAAAATGAAATTTTCTTTTATATTTTATTATTTTTGGTGTAATAATGTGCTCACTTTTAACATAAAACTTTTTCAGGTGTCTAAAAGGAGGATAATTCTCTTAAATGTAGAAATTTCGTAATTGATGAATAAATCAGATTGAACTTAAATCAGAACTTAGTGATCTCTTGGATGATAACAAAGCTGCGAACAAAACATATAAATCACATATACTAAAAGGACAATAAAATTCATATGAGAGCGATGAAGCAAAACACGGAAATATTTGAAATGGAAAAGCAATTTTGGATTATTCTTTACCATTAAAGTCTCTTGAATCCATTCATTCCATTGTTTTAACTGTTGCAAATTCCAGGTTTCTGTGCAAGCAAGATGAAATATCAAATAAAATTCCTCCAAAAATCAAAATACATTGCTTGAAATTTAAGTTAGAGATAGTTGAAGCGTTAGAAGCCTCTCCACCTACTAACAAAAGCATTTTAACTGATGATGAAGACAACAATGTTGTGATTCCACTCGCAAAAAGATCGAAGTGTTTTGATCCACTTGCTATATATGTCATGCTTTTTATCCTGGACATTCCAGGATTAAAAGGCTTAACACGTATAGCCGTTTTCGATGCGTTAATGACATTTCAAGGCCTCGCAAGGGCAAATTTGAAAATTACGAAAGCAGTTCGAAAATATGTTATGAAAAATGCAATGTATATTATGCTTATCAAAAACATGTTTTAAAGATTTCCACAAGAAATAAATGAGTCAATAAAATAATTAATTTTACATCAATTATTTCCTTATTTGCAACAATCTTAGTTGTGTGTGTGTGTGTGTGTGTGTGTGAATTAAGTGTGTTTCTTCCAAAAACTTAGAGCCAAAAATTGTAAAACTTTACAGGTTCTGATTTCACAGAAAACGCGGGTACCGTCTATGTTCCAGGAGGGGGGTGGGAGCGAAATTTTTTATTATTAATTTTCCCAGTGTCATTGCGGTCAATATAGTATTAATAACCAGAAGAATTTAAAACTTAATGATAAACATTATTCGGGTCTTAAAGGGATGTATAAACATCATGTAATATCTTTCATTTGTGTCTAAAATGCTAACGAAATGTCCTTGGTTATTCTGCAAATTCTTTTTCGGTAATAATAACGTATTCTTAATTTAAAATAGTATTTTCATGCTTTTTATATTAAAGGAGTCTCATTCAAAACATTCGTGAACATAAAATTGTTATAAAATCCCAAGTCCAGCCATTTGAAGAGGGTTCTGTGTGTGCAGAGTAGCAACGGCATGGTTTTGAAATTTCGATAACGACCAAACAACAGAGATATTTCCGGCACCATTATCTTCAAAATACGATGCCTTGATTTCAATGACCAGATACTCCAACAGTTGTTATGGGAACTATACAGTTTGATGCACAGCATTATTTAGAATGTTTGATTACGTCAATACAATTCATTGTAATAATTTAACAGTATATTATAATTTGTTTGTTTTAAATATGTAATAGGAGTTATATTGAATATTACAAAATGCAAGGCGTATTGATACAAAAATACTGTGATAATATCTTCAATATACGAATCAATTTTTCAAAAACGATAAAAGTTCTAATGATAAACCAAGGACTAATTCGACTTAAGTAAATCTAGATGCGATACATATAATATTTTTTTTTCAATTCACGATTTGATTTACATTTTGCATTTTATATCACGACGTGTGGTGATCTAAAGTTGTATTCCATGTTCATTAAAATATTATAATTTCTTGCGTCTCTGCAAGTTTCGAGTTTTAAAATATCAACCATTGGCTTAAACATTAAATAATTGTATTATATTTGTATAATTTCTATGATATAGTGTTGAAAAAGATATAGAATTTCTAAACATAAAATTGTATTTATAAGGCATAGAAAAAGAAACATACTTTCTTGAAAAATCACATAATTTACACTATAGTTTTGTGGACATATCAATAAATTAGAAATCTTGTAACGAATTAGGGAAAAATGTAATTCCGTGATTTAGAAGTGATCTTCAAATACTTTCAATAGCCTTCGTGTGGTTTTGTAGCGCAGCGTTAAGAAATATCCACTCACTCACTCAAATGCTTTTTATTTCCCATTCCTTTTGATGCTTTGCTGCTAAATTTCCCAAATTAATATGTTAATCAAATTAATTAAAAATTAAATTTGAATATTAAATTACTGTAAATGAATTTATTTCTTTTTTCAGTTCAACTCTATTAATTTTGGAAATAAAAATTTCAAAATCATACTTGTTTTTCCGTAAAGTATTCGAAACTATATTGAAACTATGTTTATACATAAGTTTCTAAATTAAAAATAACTTCTGAGATAAGGAAATGCCGCTAAAAAAGAAGCACTTTAGAGATATTAACTTATTTATCAAATCAATGAATGTTAAAATAATGCGTATACTTCAAACATTTAATTTTCTTTTAGTTAAAAGTTTATCGTCTTTCGTAGTCAAACGCTTTTATCAGTTAAATTAGTTTACTTGATTGGATTACAAGTGTCTGAAAATCACAAAGACTCATTTAATAGACAAATTCACAAAAAACATCCTTATACGTCTTTTTTAAATATATGTAAAAAATTATTTAAAGAAACACTTTAATAATTTTATCATAATTCAATTAAATATTCACTACTTAAGAAAAACATTTTATCATATTTTAAGAAAATGGAAACTCTCTTTAATAATTGAACAATCCAGATAAAATATAATGTGTCACGTGTTTTTAAACGAATAAAAACATTCTATGTTTCTTTGTTTTCTAGGAATTTTGAAACATAGCTTTTATCAAGAGAAATGTCAGAGTTGACACTTTTGTTTCCTCATATGAAAAAATAACTTAATAAATTTTAATGTATGCATTATCTATTAAAAAGAAAATGACTCTGAGAAATTTTTTTAGAATGTATTTTTTTCCCTTCTTTTTCCGAAAGAGGCAAATATTTTATCAGTTATTAGAAAAGATCTTTTAAATGATTAAATTTTTCCTAAATCTGTTTTGCTCTTTTCGACATTCCTGAAATCTTTCATGTGACGCATTGAAAAGATTACTGAAAATATATCCAGACAATTCGTCGTATAAATCCTAACCACAGCAAAAAAAAATTTTTTTAAATAAAAATATATAAGTTATTTTACTGAAATGAAAACCATTACTATTGTGTTAATCATATGCATATTTACATTTCAGATGACGTTAAGTTTTTATGTTTGTGAAGTTTCTCTGATAAAATAGAGTGAGAAATTTTTATAAAAAAATATACAAACAAATAAGTTGTCGTGACTGAAAGCCATCCCTTACACTACCATCTCCCTGTCTATCTGAAAATACTACCGGATGTGTAGATGGACTTAAATGATCAAAATACATAATTGCAAATCAAATGGATTTATTGATTCCAATCAGCACATAAGTTTAGACACACACAATTCAATTATGAAAAGCAAATAAGAGTGGAGTACGAAACGCGGAATCACTACTAGCGGAATATTCAGAACGTCAACTGAATCTAGGGAAGCTTAAACGCGCACAAGTACAGCTACGCCACGTACGAATATTCGCAATATCTTAAATAAAATCACTGACCTTATATTTACATCGTTGTTCCTTCGTGATGTTTTCTGCCTTTTTAATGGCTGGAAGAATGCGAGAAGAATCCACGCTCTGTAATAAGGATTTTCCTATATTCAATCCACTTCTCCTCGCGTAGCTCCACACGTAACAGGTTATCTATGATTATCAACAACTTCATGCTGACGTCTCGATCTTTAATTCACTTAACTTCACTCTTCCTATCACTTCACTTTACTTAATTTTCTTAACTCGCGAAACCCGAACTTATATAATATATCTTATTTGCATAAATGACGCCGGATCTCGGTGAAGATTGGTTGAAATAAATAAATTATTTTAAGAAAAATAGTGGAGGTTAATTAAAGACCGCATAGATCTGTCACAAAGTTAGTAGCCTATTTTAACATGGGAGAGTCACGCGGGGTGCAAAGTCAGTCCAGGCTCATGAAATCTTTAATTCTGGGAAAAAACTGTTTGTTACAATAGCCTTGTCTCTCTCAATATCATCTTATATAAGTCTTCATGATAACTAAAATGTTTTGTCACATATCTCCTATTTCTAGGGTATGGAAAATATTTTTATTACAATCTTAAGGTACTTGAGGAGATTGAGTTCCCCCGCTTGACCATTTTTCTTCCGAAGAATTTTATATGGACAATCTGCATTTCGTTTAGATATTTAGTTTGAGACAGTGAGAAAAAATGAGTCCGTAAGCGAAACAAAAGAAAAATATAACACAAGTTTTTTTTTTTTTAAATTTTACTTATAGATCTAGATGCTAACAGATTATTGCATATGGTTTTAAATTGCACACCTCTCATACCATTTGTAAAATAATATTATAAAACGAAATTTATAAAAAATTCTAATAAAACTCCTTTTTTTGTCATAAAAGTGTCTTATGTGTGTATGCATATATTTATTTATATATATATATATATATATATATATATTTGGCCTGAAAATTATTTAAGAAAAAAAGTAAAGGAATTGAAAAATTTGCTTAGATATTTAGAATAAGCACTATAAAATAAACACCGATACTCAAAACAATATATAAAAAGTAAAATCTAAGGAATATCAAACATGATAAAAAAATAGTACGAAAAGCTGTTTTTATCGTATTAATCTTTATGTTGGTGAATATATCTGATCTCGAAATTTTAACAGCAAACTCCTTCATACCCAAATATGCAAATTATTATATTTTTAAGTTCACTTTAAGGTTTATATCACAGTACACTTTTCTATTGCACATCTAACAATACATAATACAGGTATCAAGTATGGAGGCCATATCTTTTCTAGTACCGTCGTCGCAATTGTCGAAAGACGCCACCCCTAATACCACTAATACTGGTATGACTTAATCGAAGACATCATGGCCAAATGTACGACTCAGGCGTAATTGCATAATTGGGATGACTGTCACTACTAGCGCCGTACAGATACAGATGAGCAATGGGTGCTTCCAGAAGACCAAAGGTTCTGAAAGACCAAAGTGTACGAATGCGAGGCAAGATCAGATGACAGTAACATCGAAGTAGCAACAGTTGCTGTTGCAAGCATAATAGTAGCAATTGTTATTTTAATGAATTTATCTGGAAAATATTTCTACCAGAAAACGGAAGTGTGCGAGTGCAAGGCAAGATTGGATTGTGCAAAAATTCCAAAATTCCCTACGCCATCATTGTCCACAATCCCCCGTGATGTAATATTTCCCAAATTACATTTGGTACTTTACTCCAAGTCATACACAGGTGTCGTATTCGTCGTCTTACAGAGATTAAAAATTACTTAATCTTTCACCAGTAGTTGTCGGCTTGCTTCAAAATATTTAACCGAGATAAAATAACCATAATACCTTCTCACAGCGTCGATTCTTAAAGTATTCACTGCATAATTTAAGACGTTTCCTTTAACACCCCCAACGACGACAGGGTCATCTAAACTGGTGTATCAGCCAATCATGCCAGACGACTGGCATCACATAGTGTTATGTAGAATTTGTACCTCTTTAATTGCAAACCGATGACAATTAATATGTAAGGACTGGAACCAGTGGTCCCAAACTACTAAACTATTTGGTGAGGCATATATTACCTTAGGCATGATAGTAATCAGAGTTAACTTTAACAATTTTTAGACACCTATATTCATTCCCTTTAATAGCTCAGTGATATGTCACGGCCTACGCATGATTACGTTATGAATCATGGCATGCCATCCTGGAATCGTTACCCAAAAATTTATTGCAAAGGCCCTACGCTGCTTACTAATGTCTATACTGGATCTGTGATACATTGATACTTTTCTGTGAACTACAATATCACCACATCTATCTTTAGTCGTACATTAATAAAATATTGCAAATTATTGGCCGTAAGATTTTGAAAACCCAAAATGTCGCAGATGTACTGATTAATGATTGTTCGGCAGAATGTACCACAAGATGAGATTAATAATTTTTCTTACACTTTCCACTGGCGTATACAAGCCTAAACCTCCACTTCAAAAGAATTATTAATTATCGATTTTAACATTTACTATAAGATTCTCAATTAATGATAAGTTAAATGCCTTTGAATTTGTAATCTTTTCACCTTATCTGTGCGTATACTTTACATAGGTCTAATTTCAATAAAAGCAAACACTTTCTCCTCAATGCTTCGTCTTTATGCAAAAAAATTGTCTCTCTCTCATTGTATATTTTTTCAAATGGTTTTGCTGATAAGAATTTACCGTTTTAAATTAGTATATTTCTTGGGTGTTTGGATCATTTTTAAATGCGATACCATGTAGGTGGAATATCATTCTCTCACCGCAATGTAATTTTGAATATCAGTCTCCGTCCCAGGACAGACACTTGAGATATAACGATGTGAAATGGCACCAGGAATTCAATTTTGCCTTGAAAACCCAAGACAAACAGGCACTCTAGTAAATTTAAACAAGTCATATAATCATACGACATGTGGACGATGATGATTTTCTGCATCAGGAAAACCCACCGTCTTGAGGCGGGGTCAAACCCGCAACCTTAGCCATACAAAGCTAGCGACAAACCAACTACACCACCCACAGCCAACTCTCTCTCTGTATACATGTAAATGGTTATCTATGTATACAATAGTAATTATACTTTTGAGTACATATCATGGAAGAATAAATGAGAGAATTTACACTCGGTACTCTAAAAACATCAGTCTAATGAATATTGTGTAAAGTAGTTATAAGGTACCTGGGACGTCTGCGAGAAAAAAAAATGAGCTTTTTTACACCAAACTTAAATGATTCTCACTTACTTGAATTAAAAGCAACGGGGAAGTAAAACTTTTACTTTGCATTATCTGCATATTTATATGTGACTGTTAATGTAAAAAAAATCATTTTAAATTACAAATAAATCTGTATGAGCAATGAATAATCAATAACTATTTTTTGAAGTGAAAACTTCTTTAGCGGCGTTTGGGCACTTTCTGGTAGGGGAAAATGTTATGAGTTCGCATCACCAACATGCTCTGACTGGCGAACGCGCAGTGTACTGTTCACCTTAGACTCTTTTTAGATGAGTGAAATCTCGTACGTTCGCGTCACCGACATGCTTATAGCAGTATATCTGTGTGGCTATACAGCTGACGTATAGAGCTGTGTATATCTTATAAATGAAGTTGAATCGATTTGGTGAAAAGTTCCATGTGTATATACTGTACATTGCTCATTACGATTCTGAGAATGGGCAATACATGTTTATGGTTGTCATTTAAATTTCGCCTGGCAAATATATGAGACAGTTACAGCAATTTTTATTCAAAAATTTGATGATTTATGCAAAAGAAAGTTCTAAAATACTCAAAAGAAATTGGCGAAAAATATAATAATGTACCGATGATTTTAAGTGGAGACTTCAATATTAACTTTGCAGATGATAAAAATCTACCACTAATTGAATTTCTAAATGAAACACTTAATTTAAATATATCCAATGATCAAAAACTCAGTACTACAAAATATAAAACGACGATCGATGCGGTGTTTACGCGATACTTAGATAAATTTGAATCAAACATTTTCCTTTCTTACTTCAGTTACCATAAGCCTATTGTATCTTTTTAGAACAAAATGAAATAATTGAAAGTACAAAAATAATAAGAACTGTTGAAATTAATGATGACAATGATGCAAACAATTAAAATAATGTTGAAAATCAAGTACATTAAAATTTAAGTAAATACAAATACTATCCATAAATAATATGATTGTATATTAATTGTTATTTCAATTGAATGTATTTATATTTTTTCATGATCTTGTACTGCCCGTAATATATTTGAATAATAAAAAACCATATAAACATGTGCATTTAGTTGTTGCTCGGAGTGTCAATAGATGTGAAAACCAGATTGATGCTGATAATTTTAATTCAAACAATATGAAATTTCAAATTTTAATGCTAAAAATTCTAAGTTTTTACTTATATCGGCAGTCTCTAGAAAACTGCCAATTTTTTTTTATTTTTAATTTTCGAGGCATGTTCTTACTTTTAGGTACACTTTGCAAAAAATCCAAAGCGTATACAGTTATTAACTTTTACAGGGTTTTTAAAAACATAACAATCCTAAAAATAATTAAAAGGAAATTTTAAAAAAAAATTTTGAATTTATTGATTTAAATTTCCTTAAAATTTTATGCGGAAATTGTGCTAGATCTAAAATTTGTGAATGTTTATTTGAAAAAAAATTCCTTCACTTTGTAGAAATTTGTGGCTCTTATAATATGCAAAATATCAGCGCTATAGGTAATGTATATTTTGAGAAAAGTATACCGGAACCACCAAAAAAATCCATTTTGAGAAAATTGCAAATAAAGATATTTCCCTCCATGATTTGTAAAATAATGTTTTTTCACCCAATATAAAGCCATACCATAATTAATGGGATTATTTGGAATCATTTTTCAGTTTTTAAATTGTAGTTTAAAATTTCTAGGTTATATTTAAAAGTCTTTTTAATTTATCTTCCCTTGCTTCATCAGTACTTGTTATATCAACGATTCCCACCATCTTCCACTTAAAATACCAAAAATTTTTATCTATAAGTTTTAGTATTTTCCTTTTGAACATCATTATTACAGGAACTTGCAGAATTCCTTATACATATTTTTATTGTTATAGAAACACACAAAGAAAATGCCTTTCTTGAATTTAAAAAATTAATTTGGTGTCTAATTTAAATGGAACTCTGTTTTTAAAAATTATAATAAAATAATCTGTTTTTGTACTCATACATATGAATATTTATTTATTTTAAGTAAAACCATCATTAATAAACATAGAAAGTTAATCATAAGCATTCAAATGCTGACAATAAGCAGTTAAAAAATACGAAATGTCTATTTTACAAACTGTGTATTTAATTTAGAATAATCCTCCAGATCCACTTTGTACTATATCCACATGATTTATAATTTAAGAAATACGCTGAGTTTTTTTTAAATACAAAACTAGACATAATTAATATTTGAACACACAAAATGTTATTTTAAAATTTTGTAACTAATCATTTAAAATTTCCTTAATTTTTGCACAAAAAATGTAGAACTTTCCAATAAATATGAACATATAATACTGTAAAATTACATTGTTTGTATAGAAAAATTAGATTTTCACAATACATATTATATACAAAACGCATTTTGAAAAAAGTGTGACTGAATCATAGTTACATCACATTTGTTTACAATTTTAAAATTCAATTTTCTAGCTTTCTATTTATCGAAATCTCATAAATAATGCATGTTTGAATAGAGCAACGTGCCCTCTAATTTATCAAAAATTAAAAATTTAAAAAATTTAGAATTTTATGTCTTAATTATTTTAAATTAATATTTGTAATAAAAATTTATCTTTCATTTAAATCTATTTACCATTACAAATTATTTGCTGTACAAGAAAAACGTAATGAAGGCGACACTTATCCATGGTAGAGAAAAATACATTTCCCGAAAATTAAATTTAAATATAGTGTTAGAAAATAACACTACCCAATGTAATTTCATTTACCTTTTCATAATCACTCATTTACTAAAAAGTGGTTTTGTCCAAAGAATTTAAGTAATTTAATTATTATCGCTTGGTTTTTATAGCTTTTTAAAAGAATAAGCGTATTTACTAACGTTTAAAAGATTTTAAGTGTTTTCCTTAAAAAATTCCGACTTTAAATTACCAAAGCAATTGCAAGTCTTCAAGAGGAAAAAAAATAGTTTTCTCTTTCTAAATCAGGAACAAATTTCCTTCTTTCACGTCATTTCCTTTCAACAAATGAAATGAGTGATGTCCGAAAAGAGGTTCTTCTTTCCTGAATATCTAGTTTGCTTCCAAAAGGGATGAGTAAAAGTGAAAAAATTTAACTTCCTGTTTTATTTTCCTACCTCGGAAAGGAAGCAATTGGAAAATTCCGGAGACCAAGAGTTACTTTAGCACATCTATTTGTCCTAATAGCCGTATGCGATCCGTCAGTAATGGCTTCAAGTTTTGGTTCGCGAACTCTCCATTTTTCTATCTTGAAATAGGAATCGTGTTCCTTATTTACAGGGAAAGAATGGATCTCCAAATCTAAGTTGAGTTGAGTGTTTATAAAATCATGAGAAATAGGTGCCAATGTTTCTATTAGAAGATTATGTTAGAAATAAAATAAATAAAAGAGGTGTTTTTTTTTAGAATTATGATATTAAATTATTTTAAAAGATTTAATGGCGATAAAAAGATGCTGTTTATTAAATATAATTTGAATGATCAATTTTTGTACAAACAATTCTATTGAACTTTTTTAAAGAAAATGTTTAAAAGGTATTTTTATACTTGAAATATGTCACCATTTTTCAAGCATTTTTAAAATAATTTTTATACATGTGTTAATGTTAGTATGTTAGATTTTTCTAACATTTTATTTGAGTTCTTTTTCGAAAATGTTTTTCGTTCACTCCTATTTCTGTTTCTAATGTCAATTTTGTATCCCGTTTTGTATGATAAAAGCTATAAAGAAAAGACATTAGATAGAAATAGCTGCTGAATTAATACTCAATTTTTATAAATAATTCTGAATGACTGTATTGGATTTGAATGAGAAACAACCAAAAATTGAGCAAAACTTTGATTGCTGCTAAGGAAATGATATAAATAATTATTTGTACTTATAGGTTTCAAAATTACTTTCTGTTAAAAATATATATTTAAACACAATTTTATTATTAAAAAGATTTTATTGAATACATTTATTTTTAAAAAATGACATTCCATCACTCTTGTACAACTGTTGCTTCTGTAAGAAATACAATTGTACCCTAGATTTGGGGAATGTGAAACTGATATTAAAAAATATTTAATAAATGGTCAAAGTAACATCTCTTGAAAAAATAAAAGCCTTAATATATAAAATACCTTAAAATAAATTCATTTAATAATGAAATAGGAATTTTATATGCAGCAAAAATCAGATTCATATAAACAATATGAGCGTGAAGCAAACATTCCTTAAAATCATTGTTCACTTTCATAATAAATGCACTAGTTATAGTCACCAAGATATTTATTGAGAACTTATTTATTTAGAATCGTGTGATTATCAATAGAAAAAATTAAATTTTTTCTTATGTTTATCTCTTATAAGATACTATTGAACAAAGAGCGGTCTCGCGGGGCACTCAGTCACCCCAGGATCGCAAAATCTTTAATTCTGGGAAAACAGTTTATTTGTTATCAATGACCTTGTTAGCATACTCCTTTATTTTACAATCTTAAGGTACTTCGGATGACTGAGTTCCTCGCGCGACCACTCTTGTTCCAAAATGTTTTCGATGAACATGCTTCATTTTTCCCCTGTGAACGACTTAGTGGTTTTGATAATTGTGTTATATGACTCATTATATTTTATAAATATAAATGAACAGAGATCACGGATTCCCATTTCTTTTTTTAACATTCTGTTAAAAAAAGAAATGGGAATCCGTGATCTCTGTTGGATGGAGTTGAAAATGATCAAGAACAGCCTTATGAAATAATGGATATTAATTATGATACCAAAAGTAAATTCAAGAAAGGCGACGAACATGAACCGTTTGAGTTGGTAGGAAAATATTAAAATGATACCTTAAAAAACTCCATCAAAAAATATATAAAACCACAAGCGTACCATAAGACACACTGTGCCCAGTCAAAACGACACAAGCAAGAAAAAGTTCAACATGCTATTTGTCAATCATCAAAGGAATCCAAAACAACAATAACTTGAATAAAATATAAGAGTTTTACCTGCAAATATCCATCCTGTAACTTTAGCGAAAAGTATCTGTGACTTGTGTTCCTTATTAAAGTCCTGCACATTTGAAACTTTTTATTTGAGTTTGATTGGATTTTTTCTCAAATTATGAAAGAAAAATTTAAATTCTTAAAAGTTGGTAAGTATACTATCTCTTAATTAAATTATTCACTGGAATTACGATTTTTATCGTGTACAGTAAAATAATTATTAAAAAAAGGATTGGGGTGACCCCATCACCCCACGTGACCACTCACTTTAGTGCCGAGTGCATGCCCTCTCCCGGGTTCAAAGCATAACTTGATATTCTCTGTAGGTAGTCACTAACCTCTTGTATGCGTTCTACTAATATAATAGATACGAATAAAAAATACCAAAAATTTTAAAACTGCATTAAAATCTATTGGTGCAAAATATAAAAATTCGTGTAATTGTACACAAATAATTTAAGGAAAATTTAGAAAGCATTTTCGTAAGCGGATAGAGGTTAAGGTAAAGGAATCGAAATAATTGAATCAACTACTTCCTTAAAAATGCCTTACCCTTCTCCCCACGTAAAAAAACGTTAAATTTACATGTCTGAGAAAGACATAAAATTATCAGCTGATTTTTTGTTAAAGTAGTACTTCTATATTATATTAAATACAGTTATTAAATGCAGTAATTAATCCTATAAAATTGTATTGATAACAAATAAATAAATTAATTAAGAGCTTTAATGTTTCTTTTATTCAAGCACAAGAGCATTTTTAGCATCTCTGGTTTGATTAATTTTAATTCATAATTTTTTGAAGAAAATTTCTGTATTTTAATATTTATTTCAAAAGAAAATAGTAGTAATAACTTCATGAAAATATCAATTGATTAAAACTTTATGCTTCCAAAAATACAAAATAGGAAATTTAATATAAAGAAAGTTTATTTAATACTTACGGGGGAAATTTCGAATCAAACCACGCACGTTCCCAAATGTTCATTTCCCGTATACAAACTAGAGATGTAAATAGTCAAGGTGTTTCTTTTAAGAAGGATACGCGGACGTCAAAAGAGAAAAACCGAATGGAATTTCGTTAAATAAAGGAAGGGTAAGGTGAGAATGTTAATTACAACGAAAGTAAATATTTGAAAGAGAAAGTAGGAGAAATTTTCATCCCGATGACACTTGCAATACCCCAGGAGCTCTTTTCCAGCCACATGTCTAGACGTTGGCTGAGTTTTCAGGTGTGTTTTATCTGAAGCGTAAACTATTCTACGTTTAAATATGGCGTAATTGCCTAGTTTACAAATTAGTAAACTAGTCAAAGACATACGGGGAACTAAGTCATCCATCCATTACGAGCAGGCCTTTTATTAGAGTATTTTACAAAAGTCAATATGCGTAAGTTTTTTTAGGAAAGAAAATTCTATTGTTGAAAACTTTCAACAGGTTTAATTTCATAACATGTCCCCATTAGATGTAGAATGCATAACTGATTTTGGGGGGAATGTATGGCTAATATTTTGAGAAGAACGCAAGATGGTATCCATTGTTTGATCATAAAAACATTTTCAATGTTAAGATGTTCGTTGAAACAGTTCCATATCTTTTGAACATGTCATGCTTGAGATATGTTTCATTGCATCCTAAGTATACACATTCAAACCTGAATTTCAGAGTATATATAAAATTTACTCAATATAAAACAAAGTAGCTATAAAGGATGAAGAATGTTACTAAGGAGTATCTTAAAATATAATGAAAACAAAGCAAAAACCTATCTTTGAAAATCCATTCTATTCAAAAATGAAACATTCCATTTCTTAAAAATTTCGTTTTCATTAAGTAACTAATTCCAAATTAAAATACTTTTATTTTTATAGAATTAGCATATATACGTATATAACATGAATAACTTATAAATATACCACAGAATAGTTATAAACCTAAGATAACTAGCCATGATAGTAAAACGTATTAGCCACAGTTGTACTATAGCAAACTCCTGGGTTTAGAAACCAGGATTACAGGTTTAAACAAATTTTTCCGGCTAGCCAACCTTCACCTGTATTTGCCAATACTCTGGGCCATAGGGAAAGTAAGGAATGTCAAGAGAAGCTTAACTATTACTAATAAAACCACTATCTATTAATATAAGACGATAAAATTATAGCCTATAATAATAAGTAGTATATGTTAAAATCAATGCTAAGACAATTAGATAAAAAAACTTGCTATGTGAGTACAGTAATAACCATTTTTGCCGCGCGATAGAACGAAGTATATCAGTAACGCATAAAGTTAGTAAATTATGATAAAATTACATAAGGTCTATATAAATACATTTAAAAACTATGAATATTGTTTTAAAATTTATAAAAAATAAAAGAACAACCCAGACATATACAATTAATGTTAAATGAACTATATTATTATTAATTTATTTAGCATGTGACACCATCTATCGATTAATTGTACAACTAATTAAAAATGCTACTGTTATTACAAATTGTCATTTCACTGAGAAATATTAGAAATATAACTGCAAAAAAAAAATTAGCAGAGTATCCATGTTGAATACAATGTTTAATAAAGTTATTGAAATCTAAATATATATTAGATTTATCACTAACTAATACATTATTACGATAAATATAATCAAAAATAATATTCCACTGCACATATATTCATAAATTCAAATTCCAGTATGGTACTTTAAGAATGTTAAAATTAAAATCATCTCTTTTATCATTAATATTACTATGTAATTTATAATCCTTAATATACAATAATACATCCAAGTAATTAGTTTTAACTGCATTACTGTTAATTTTAACTACGTTTAAGTAATCGGGATAAAAAGTAATATTGGGGTTAACATTATTATTTCTACCAAAAATAATTAGATCATCGATTTATCTAAAAATGTAATATTCATTATTAATAATATATTTATATTCGTAATCAGTTTTTATAAGCTAAAATTATATTTAAACAGTGTTTTATTCGTAAATATAAAAATATCAATTTCAGCAAAGGGTCTATACACATCAGTGATACCAGGAAATTTTAACACATTGCAGTTATATTTTGGATTATTAATACTTAAGGAGTCTCAGCTTTATTGATTTTTAGAGGTACTGGAAGAATTGTGTAGTATTAATTTATTACCTCTTTTCTTTCAAATTGTAGTGAATTTTATATTAGTATAGTGAAATGCGATTGAAGGACTATGTTACGTAATAATTTTCGTAGTATGATAAAATATAAATGGTTTCACTATATTTAGAAGAGAAAGCTAAACTTTTTTTATTTTATGTGTGAAATTCTACAAAATTTTGAATTATAAATACTTTAAAAAATGTCCATATTAGCTTAGCAATTTTTTTTTCTTATCGTCTAGGCTAGAAGTGATAAATTTTGCATATTGGTTTAAAAGTAAAATGAATGTTTCAAAATCGAAATTAAGGAATATAAAATTTATTTTTCACTCATTTTAATTTTAACGAATTATATATTACATTTCAATAACAACTTTGAAAATAAAAACAACTTTAAGCTTCTGAAACACTCGAAAGTTATGATGTATTGCGTAGAATTCCATATCAAAAAATTTGAAATTAATGAAAATTGCTTTTATCTTTATAAAGAGAGGATAATATTTTAATGAAATGATGAAAACTCCTTTTTGATTAAAACATACAGACAAATAAGTTTATATGATCATCACAGGAACTTATCAAAACACTTGTGATATTTTTAGGTTATTTTCGCGCGTGAGAAAACTTAATTTAGATTTATACTAATCATGTTAAGTTGTAAAGGTGAAACATATGCCTTAAAAATAAATTCTTAGTTTTTTTAACGATTTCTTAACGAGTCTTACTAATTAAATGTAATAATACAATTCCTTACTTGACAACACTAATTTAGCATAACAATATCTTCTAATTACACATTGTCGGCTAGAATATTATTAGAGAAATCATCAGATTCAAAAGTAACTTATTGCATGAGAGATTAAAACGTTTGAAATAAAATAAGAAGGAAAACAAGGGAAATTAGTGAGACAGAGCACAAACGAGGAAGCAGTGAAAGCAAATACAATAATTATTTCACAACGATGAAGCTTTTTAAAAAGCAGGAATTTTTTCAAACAATAGCTTAGACAAATGAAATCTTTTAATTAGTTTTCATATAAATATATGCATATATATACTTCAAGGTACAGGAAGAACAAAAATACTTTGACAAAACTCCAACTAGGGGGACATTGATATTGTTTTTCCTTGTTTTCCTGAGAATTATTACAGCAAATTAAAATTTCTGAATATGTTGAGAAATAACTGTCTGACACCAATTATTGATTTCTTATTTTACCAGAAAAGTGATGGTTCTTAACTTCCACGCTTAATACTCTAGTCACTAGAAAACAGTTATAGCTTGTTTTTTATTTTATTTTTATAATTATTTTATTCCCTTTTATTTTTGCAAAATAGAGCATTTCTACAATTTTCGAACTAAGTTACATTCGTATTTTTAAATTTTAATATCAATTTTTCAGTTTAATTTCTTGCGCCATCACATTGAGTTTAATTGGTTAAAATACATTTGAGTTCTCATATTTTCTAAAAATATAAATAATAAGAAAAAAATTAGAAATTTTACAAAAAAATTTTCTTAAATTTAGAATTAAGCTGCAAAATACACCTCATTTTCAAGCACAAAATATTAATGAGTTTTTAAACTTAGAAAATAAAATATTTCTTTAACTAGTGCTTACGCTCCGAATTTTTCACATAGTTTTCAGTATAGTTGCTATCAATTCAATTAGCTCTTACGACTACAAGAAGAGAGATAAGAAAAAAGATACAATAAATTCTATCTAAGAAAGCCCTAACTATATACTAAATTGTTTGCCCTAATTTCAACAATTCCAAGGCATTCACTAATAGGCATTAACTATTGATGTTTCAAGCAGTAGTTTATTTAAGGTACTTCTTAAGGACAACACAATGTTTCTATTGCACCTGCGAGGATAATAATGAAGACCAATCAAATGTTTGGCGGAGCAAATGATTTAAAATGAGTGACCACCTCAGTGAAAGGATTAAGAGATAAAGACATCAATCTTCCCATCTTCTAGTAGATTCTGACTAGTTCATCAAGAAATCGTTCGGCAAGTGCTGACGTTAAGCACTCGGAAATGAGTATTAATGATTTTAATAGAGCTTTGCAAACTAATGTACTACATTAATGATTAACATAGCAGCTAATACATTAATGATATTTTGACTCGCGAATTTATTTCTCACTTCCACTGAAATCAACATGATTTTTTTAGTATGCTTTTTTTCAATAATGCATTTTCAGCCATGGATTTGTAGAAATTTCATTGTTTATTCTTTTTAGTAACAAATGAGTGAGTATAAATCCAATTTATAAAAGGAATTTGAATAATATTGAATACCTGGGGATTACGAAATTTCCTTTATTAGATTTTTTTAAATATTTACTCTAAATTTCATAAATGCAGACAGTAATTTAAAAATGGGAAATCTTATGACGCATTTTTAATGAGTTAAATTCAGGATTTTACTTAAAAAACGGATGAAAAAACCTTTTTGAGTTGTGTGTAAGAAAAATTATTGGTAATAATTTCTTAGTGTGCTAACAAAGACGCTCTTCTTTCAATATAAGATGTTCTGTAAGTTTATAAAAAGTAAATAATTTGCATGAATCTCTATAAATTTTTGTTAAAATTAAAGGTAAATATTTTTACTTTTGAAAACGCAAGCCTGCTACGAAGAAATCTGAAATATTAGTATAGATTGCTCTCATATTTTTAAGTCATTTATTCGAGGTATTATCCCAAACTTTTGAAAAAAGAATATACTTTTAGAACTATAACTCTTTTAATTTATAAGGCAAGTCGTTTATTTTTAAATAAACAGTATTTCGATAGCTGAAGAAGTAAAAAAATTTTTTATTCTCATCTCTTTTGTTATTTTTAAAGTTATCGTTTTTATATACGACGTATAAAGCGTACGCTTAAGTTTCGAATGTATTTTTTTGTGTTAAAAGTGGGTATTATATGCTGGATTTTAAGGTATATTTCATAACTAAAATTTTAAAAAATACTACCTTTCTGAATTTTACTTTGAAGTTTATGTGTACAGAAACTGCAAGCTGTTTTAACCCTCTCGCTGCGTAGTTACCTTATCAAAGTAAATTCAAAAATTGCCTAAATTTTTTACGTGTTTCCAAATTACATATTAAATCTACATTTTAAAGATAAAATGTACAAAGCCTTTTTGTAAAACAGTTTTTTATTTTAAAATATAGTATTAGATAAAAAAATATATAAATTGGAAAAAAAACATAAATGGGAGCAGCATGGTTTGCACAGCTAAATAGTCGGAAAAAATGCATACCCATGGATTGCACAGCGAGAGGTGTAAGGCCTGTTTTTCCTTATATGTTTAATGATGGAAATAAGTAGAAAAGCTTTTGTTTTACATATCTTCTGATGTATATCGCATAATATGTATATTGTTTCCCACAGAATTATATTGAAACTTACACATATTTGTAAGCATACTATTATTCTTTAAGTTTCTTTTTTAAATTTGTGTTAATTATTGTAAATTGTTAAATTATTTGTTTACTTATTTAAGGTATCCGAACACGTTGAAAATGACCAAATTCTGTCAAGACAGATATTTCTGTTTTTTATTTTATTGAATAGAGCTATCTTTTGACTTTACGAAACATACTTTGCTTTGTTTCTACACTACCTAGATGCCAAGTTACAATCAATTTTATAAATTTAGAAAAACCGGAAGTAGAATTTTGATCTACCAGAAGTGGGCATTTAAATGGCTCAAAATATATCATGGCGAGTCTGATAACTCAAAATATTACGAATGCATTTCTATAAAACTTTTTGAACCTGATATTTATGTTACTTCTAGAGAATGTACTAGAATATTTCTTATTGTATGAATACTTTTTGAGTCACATGGCTTGTTATTGATATAATGGTCTCATAAAAAATGTAACATTTCTTATAATGTTTACTGAATAAGCTCTAAAATTTTCAAATTTTAATAAAAAATTAAAATTTTAGTACATTTTTTAGATAAATGGATCTAATTTATTTTAGTAATACTTTTACTGATATATGTTTGTCACTTTTTCTCTAACTGCTTTCAAGTTTTTCAAAAATATTTCTAAAATTCCACTTATAATTGTGATTTTTCTAAAATTCAGATAATTTATTTTGAATTTTGATAGTTTAATAGTAATATTTTTTTGGTATTGAGTCCTAAAATAGCATTTATAATGTTTTAGTATGTTATTTTGTTAAAAAGTACTCCGAACATGTTCGGATACCTTAAAAGAAATATTTTTTTAATATTTTCTCTGGAAATATATAATTGAAGTATTTCTTAATATTACAAAAATATATCAGATAAAAATATTTCAACAAAAAGCATACTTCGCTTACACAAGTACAATTTATTGATAACAAAGGCTTTAAGGCCATAGAAGTTATAAGGGCTGAGATCTTCTCTCAGTCCCGCCTAGAGCTGTGGGAGGAAGGGAAGGAGGACTGTCCATATCAACAAATAAATCTATTTACTGACTTTACACACATTTTTATCACACACTTTATCAACCCAATTCCAATAATTTATACATACGAGAAATGATCTTCTCAATGTAAGCAATATGTGGGTTAAATAACGAGATGCAGGAATTATGAGAAAACTTTAAATATCGACCCTCTTATATCAGGATCGAATCCACTGCCCTAAATATCTGAGCTATAATTTAACTATATGACCAATCGTCACTTTAATTATTTCAACTATCTAATCTCTGAAACGTGCTATAAAAATAATAATGCCTTATCAATTTTCAATCTATCTTTCTCCTCCCATTCTCTATATCCCTAGCTTGAAAACCTAGACTATTTATATCCGACATAATCTGTATAATCAGATTTGCTTCTTCAGAGGGTTGGCTGTGAGTAAACTCGAATTGAGAGACGAAAGGTTTCCCAAGAGGATTAAAGGAAGGACGTAAACAGATCCATCACAAAGTAACAAGTTAATTATTTGATGTTCAAGGATGTATTACATGTATATCTAATGTAATGTGTTTTTCTTATTTAAAATGGATCTCATTTTTTAAAATTTTCACGAAACTTTGCATAATGCATTCAAATGCTTTTTAGAAAGACGATGCACTTGATATGTGCTTGTTTTTAACTCTAAGAGAATGAAAAAAAAAAACACAAACCAAAAAACATGTTTTTTGAATTATCCCAATTACCAATACAGACACAGTCTGAGTTTTCCTTTTTTTTTGTTTTAGCCTTGACTTTATTATCCAGCAGCATTTCGAGCATTGGAGGAGCTCGTTTGCATGCAAGTACATTATTTGCTCACATGGTCAATGCAGTGGCACCTAGGAAATAGATTTGATTACGATGCCGATTCTTTTTTCTTCCCGGTCTAATCAATTTATTTTGACACCAGGGTGACTTTTCTAAGAAAAATAAATGATTTTTTTTACATGTGACAAGAACTGGCGTATTTTGATAATGTAGTTAGGAAAACAGACTAGCGTTTTAATTATTCTAATTTCGTTCCTCGACACATTGATATATCAATTCCTTAATGAAGGGATCTCTTAAGTCTAGTCTCTCTCTTAAGTCTAGACTCGAATAGATTTTACCGAGAGATTTAATAAAGAAAATTAACCGCATGGAGTGCATAATCAAATTTCAAATTTCTGAACAAGACAGAAATGTGTTGCATTCACCATTTTAAAACAAATTCCCGAAGACGTTCAAAGGTGACTTAACATTACTTAACCATTATTTATTTGATACCAGAATGTCTCTTAGAATTTTGTCTATGTTATTAATTTTCTTACAAACTTGTGGGTAAATTATGAAGTGAACAAAGTTCAAGAAGTTGATTTCGGTTCCTTCTCAAAGGTACTGTATCTTTTCAAATATAGAAGATTGTGATGAGAACGATCTGTTCAAGATCAATTAGAGAAGAAACTATAAGGATTCATTTGGAAGATATTTAGGGCAGTGCACTTCAGACTTTTTACACTTGAGACCCAATTTTCAATCATAATTTTCATCGAGGCTCTCCATACAATAACAATTTACTGAATTCAGTAATAATATACTTTCACGTATAGCTACAATACGACTTTAATTATAAACCGTATACATTATCAAGTTAAGTGTTAAATTTTATGTATAATTTTATGGCATGCCATAGGGTCACTGGTAATTATTAAACTTGTTCTTACCTTAGTATTGTTAAATTAATTTTGAAACACACTGTACCATACTGATACATTTATAAGTGTATTATATCAGTGTAGATGTGTATTTTATGTTTTCTTATATCAGCTGTATTTTGTTTTGCTTCTTTTCAGTAAATTAATAATTTTTTAAATAATCTTTTGTTTTCGAATTTTTGATATTCTTGCACCCCCTTGTAGGGTTATTACGTCTCCCTAGGAGGTGCACTCCCATGTTTGAGAAACACTTATTTAGGTAATAAATCACTGGATATCAATAAATAATTAGAAATGAAAAATGGGTTTGTACTAAGCAGTCCGAATGGGCTGGAATAAAAATTGTTTAGTCTTTGGATTACCTTTCAGAGAGAGAGAGAGGAATTCATTCCTCTTTAGAATGAAATTATCATGTACTGGAAGTGAATGGTTAATATTGGTATTTCAAGAATCCCAGACACAAGACGCTTAGGTGAATTATGCATGTGACATTGGCCTGATGCTCTATAAAAACACTTGAACCACTTTTAAAGTTTTTGCCAATATTTTTACGGGGTTTTTTTTGTGTGCTTAATCCTCTGTCACAATCGTTAATTTGAATCCAGAGTATTACGTATCTACCACTTCCCTAGATATGTCAATTTTTTATCAATGTTATGTTTGATCTTATGTATATCAATGATCATAGAGCAAGGACTCTTGCTGATGGTGTACACACTCACGTTGTGACGGATCTATACGGTTTCCACTAACCTCCTCAATATTTCTTTAAAGTTTTATTTATTTCAACCAATCTCCACCGGGAGCCACAGCGTAATTTATGCAAATGAGATATATTATATAAGTTCGGGTTTAGCGAGTTAACAAAAAAAAAGTAAAGTGAAGTGTTAGGAGAGTGAAGTCAAATGAATTAAAACATCGTAGATCAACACGCAGTGGTTGACAGTATTAGTTAGCAGTTACGTGACGAGCTACGCCGGAGAGCAGTAGATTGAAATTGGAAAAGATTATGTATGACCGAGGGTGGATCATTATCTATTAGCCTATCCTGCCAGTAAGAAATTCATCACCACGACGGAACCGCCGATGTTACAAGGATAAGGTTAGTGATTTAGAAATTTGTGAATACGTGTACGTGTTTTAATTGTAGTTGTACGTCGTTGATCTTTCGTGGATTCAGTCGCGATTCCGTAGTTCCGCTAGTAGTAACTCCTTCTCATACTCCACTGTGTTTTATTTCTCTTAAATTTGAATCGTGTGATTGTGGCCTTCCTGTGATTAATAAGCATCAATAAATATAGTGACTTGCAACTATGTCTCTTGATTTCTCTAATCCGCCTACACGTCCAGAAACATTTAATGGTAGACGGGGAGATGATAATCTGAGGGGAGGGTATAATACACGACACTGGTGCCCAACTGAAATACCGGATTTAAGAGCGAGTGCTGATTTTAGGGTTCTGCCGGAATTATTCTTTTCAGGTCGAGAGAATGCATCGGAGTTTCTTGATAATATTGATGATAATATAGCTTATTATGAGATACCGGCGAATCTGGCGTGTGCCTATTTAAAGGGTCATTTAATTGGAAGAGCATTAAACTTGTTTGAGGTCATAGGATTTGCGTGTGTAAACGAAGAAGCGACTGCCTTCACGTCTCTTAAAAATAAGTTGCCAGATAGATTTCCAGTGGTAAGGAATAAGTCGGAGTTAGAGGCTCAGTTTTTTTCATCCAAGCAGCAGAAGGGACAGACCCCATCAAATTTTATATATAAGTTATTAAAAATCCATAAGACTTTAGGATTGAATTATGATGATGCAAAATTGGTCGATCACATAGTAATGCGACTCGAACCCCAGATTATGGACTATTTAGAGGTCCGAAACCCCACGACGAAGGTACAGTTGTTAGAGTTGGTCGAGAAAAGGGGAGGATTGCCTGGGGAGGTCGAGGTTGTGGGAGGAAACATATCATCACCAACAAACGCCATAATAACAAATATATTTATTCAAGTACTAACAAACACTTAAACAATCACAAGTTTAACTATTAGAAGAAACCTAGGAGTGATTCCCTAAAACGTCGATTAATCCTAATACTCAATTCTAAGTAAACCCGACTACTAGAATGGACAAAGAGAACTATTACTAACTGACCTCAGGTCGGTACTGAATCTACTATCTTCAATCTGATAATTTACTTTTATAATTTATACCTTTACACGTAGCCCTAAGTTCATGAAGTAATTCTCCGGTATTACTTACGTGACTCCTTCTCTCCTACATTTACAAAACCAAAAAAAAAGACTTTATATAGTCGAACTAATTAACATATATCTATCTCGTGATTTTCCTGAAAAGGCTGTGAAATAGTATAAATGCTAGCCCTAAAGTTTCCCAAGAGGATTAGTTCGGAAATCTCGCGAATAGCCCCGTCACAACTTTCCAACAAACTCCTCAAACTCGCGAATACAGTATTTATATAATATAGTTAATTTGCATAATCACGATTTCCTTACTCGGTGAAAGTTGATAAATTTGTTTCCCCAGAAGAATCTCCAAGAGGTTAGTAGATCCGCATATAGATCCGTCACAACTTTACTTTACCTATCACTTTATTTCCTCTTGTCTTATTATTCAACCATTAATTTAAGAGACAATACACAAACGTGACTTGATTATAGCCCAGAAAATCAGCCCCTTGTAAGTAGAGAGCTTGGTCATTAGACGATGTGCAAAGTTTTCTGTCCCTCAACTAACATTGCTTAGACGGGTTTTTAATGAACCTCTAAACTTTTATCAAAAAACCTCAAAGTGGTTGTGTATTTCTTTCTTTACTTTTTCTGTCCCTTCAAGTTTTTCAACTTTAAGGAATATTCTATTTAGGCTTTAATTCCAAACTTCATCCCTCCCTAGTTTGATTATCTCCTTCGGCTTACCTTTTTTCTTGTCTGGCTTTCTTTTTTTCATGTTCCTCTTTTCCCTCTGACCTCAGTTCTTCAACTCTTTAGTAATGTGTACCAATATTTTAAGTTCGTCCACCAAAGCATTCCTTTAAAATAAGCTATTAGCTACCCATATAATCCCACTTTGGACACTAAATTTCCGTAGTTGTACACTTTTTCTTGTGTAGAGGAGGAAAGAAAGATCCATTAATAAGAAGATCACTCACTTTTTGAGTTAGATTTGCCGTTGGCAAATTTGCTTGAGTAGGTGGCTACATGGAAAAAACAAACATGTTCTTAAATCGAAATTTATTCTCGTACTCTCTAGAAAGTGCAACAGATTTACTTTTAACAAGAAAAAATAACATATCTATAAATTCACTATATCCTATATAGGTTTTCTCTTAAACTAAAAACACATAACTACATATCCTTCGTCCTAGCGCTACCTGCCTGCATGAGGGTAACATCCAAAACCAACTTCCCGCAACGTTCCAACATAAATAGTAAAGACATTCTATAAGTTTCTACAGTAATCTCCTCAACAATCATTCTAGATTTTTCTAGATTCATTTGCTTACCAGTCATTAAAACTATATTTCATTCATCATGCTGCTCTTCAAAATTGTTTTGATAAACTACTAACTTTTGATGAGTTATCCTTTGCATTATATGGTATTTTTTTATCTACCACTTACACGTTTTATCTTTTGTAGTTTACTTATTATAAAAATTTTAAAAAATGGAGCACATTTTCAGTTACTCTTTTAGGAACTCCAACGAAAAATACAATTTAGTTATAATTATTTGATGTTAGTCGTAAATGTTTCCATTTCAACTTATATGTAACACTTTTCATTTTTATATGTATTATTTTAAGTAAAATACAACTTCTGTTTTATTCGCTATTCAAAGATCTATAATGTAAAATTTATTAATATATTTGTAATAATGTAACGAAAACAAAGATATAAAGTTAACTCTTCTGATCTAATTTTCTCAGACATTAGTATAAAACTTCCATTCGTAATTATTTACATAATGGTACCATTATAATGCAATTAATCTTAAAGTGCGTGATTTGGAAACATGTTCCGAATAAAATTTGAATAACTAATATTTCCGCTTAAATTCAAATTTAACCTTAAATTTTCTGAAAAGAAAACTGTAATGATAAATTGCGTTGACAGCGAGTATAACTCTCCTTAACTAATACATACATTTAATTATCTAACAATTGAAGTAACATGTTAAATAGATTACACAGCTGTAACAATTGCAAGCAGTGAACTTAAATCAAACAATCTGAACAGCGTTTTTCTTTTCTGCTTAAAAACTTTTAAATGTATATATATATGTGTGTGTGTGCGTGCGTTTTATAAATAATTTATTGTATTTTATATTTATTTGTATTTTAAAAATTTAATTGATACAAGTGAATTATTTGTTTAACAGGCGAGAATAAGTAGAATATTAAAATAAATTAAAGGGAACAAGAATTCAGTTTAAAATTTTAAAATGCAGTTATATAGAATATTTTAAATCCAAATTATGCGAAGAAAATGCTGTAGTATACTGAGTGTTTGTTAAAGCTTTTTTTAATTAACATAATATTTAATATACATATTTCATAGTACATTGTACTAGATAAAATTGCATACATTGTACTAGATAAATGTTAGGATTTTTCCCAGTTTCATAACGTATAATCTATCTACATAATCTATTTACGGCTTGTACAGGAATTTTTGCATTTCTAATAGTATTTTAATAATCTCTATTTTTAACATCTTGGGAAAAATATTTTTCTTATAAATTAATGTCTTTCATCCATGTAAAATAGCTTTTCTATCATAAATTAAACTCATGGGTACTAAATCGTAACTCTAATTACAACCCAAAATATCACAGGGAAACTTATTCAAGAAGATTACTCAGAGTAAAAATATTAAAATTGAAAACACTGCCTACCACGAGTTAAGAAAGGTGCTGAAATCTGTATTGTATTAGTCATCCATAAACAAAATTTCTGCGTTCATGAAAACCCTAATCAAACATAAATTTTGTTTCAGAATGATTTCCTAATAAATTTGGCCTGCCATGGTTTTGATTTGAACATGTAACGTCTACTGTCATTTCCGTCATCTTGAAATCGTTGCCAAAGCCTAGAAATGACACTTTGAGTAGTTCCAAGTTCCTATAATACTTCTATTAGAGTACGCTATGTTCCAAGCTTCCGATAATTTTACAGCATATAAAAACATCTTGCTTCAGCTGCGTCATAACTATTCGGTTATATCAGTGAGTGACTTACAAAACAATTGTGAGCTCTCTTACTTCTTTGCTGCCATACTTTATATACCACTCTTTTACACTCTCATCATTGTGACGTTCAATCGGTGTCATCTGGTAACTTCCTATAATTTGTATGTTATTGTTGAAGATGTGTGTGCTAATTCTGCATTTTTAGTCTAGAATCTGATTTCCTTGGATTCTGAATTATCCTCAATTTATGGACATGAGTGTATTTATCTGTACATATTTCATTCAACATTTCAAACATTGAGATAGCATGGCCGTATGGTTTAATTAATGTTTAAAATTATTTAACGCGATCTAACAATTTCTTTTCTAAAGCCGTGCTCAATTTAAAAAAATTTTAAAAATTAATTGTTGTTTACACAAATGTATACGTACATACATAAAAATTGCTTCCATATTTACTAGACACACAAATAATTACTTTATTACCCGTGTTTTAATTTTATAATAATTATTTTTACTTTAACAAATGATATTCTTAATAATTACTATGCAATTAACTAAAACTTTCGTTGAATAAAAATATTTTAAGCAATTATAAATATTAACTTTTAAGTAGCATTTTATGATTATTATACAAAAATTCAATTTTAAAAAAAAATAAAATTTACCATGAATATTTAGTAGTTCATTTGGTAACTTTTTGTTATTACTGAACATCGGAAATTAAAAACATTTTTTTATTTGAAATCATTTATAGCAAAAGTTACCATGGATTTAGAAGTTTTCTGACAAAAATTTACTTATTTTTTATTTATTTGTAGCATATGTAAACTGTTATCTTTTGATTCATTGAAATCAAATTTATCAAATGATAAGAAGTAAGCGTTTTTATTAATCTTTTTTGTTAAACTTACATAACTTTGAGCTTAAGGTAAAGGTATCAAAGCTAAATCCTTTTGCACAGAAAAAATTCATATGTATTCCTCTCTTACATAGACATCTTACGTAGACATTGGTAAATTTGATTTATATCTGTAAATAAATAAGAATGGTAAAAAATTATCTGGATTTAACCAAAAATTGTTAATTTTTATTCATTCCTAAATATGTTCAATTTGCAAAATTAGGAATTTCCCCGTTTTACATCACCTCTCAATAAGCATTTCGTTATATCTTCCTTCAGTGTTCCCCATAAATATAAAAGGACGAATATATTTCCCACGATTTAACAGACAATTCATTTTTGATTTCTTTTTAACAAAAGGAACATGATTTGGATAATAAGCTGAGAATCTTTTATTTCTCAAAAGAGAAGGAAAGGGAACACCTTAAATGTACCACGAGGTAATATTATTTGCAAGTCTGAAATCGTTTTTATGGATGTCATTTTCCGTTTTTGCATGATCATGAGCATATAGCTCAAATAGAGCGATAAAACAGTTTTGTGATATTGCAGAATGTCTTTCTGCAACTGTCTACTTCATTTGAATTTTCTCTCTGTGTACAGCTTTCAGATGTAATACATATGCATTTCTCATTACGATGCAAGAGGGTCTTAGAATTCCCATTTCATTTGATGGGAGCTTAGAATAAATCTAAAACAAATGTGCATATGTGTATTATAACTATATCAAAATGGAACATATTGTATATATATATATATATATATATATGTCTCAATTTTTATTACATTTTCCTTTCTATTAGTATGGAAATTCCAGTGTAAATTTTACCGCTTTCTTCTTCGTATTTCTGTTATGGCATAGTATATTATTTATATTTTAATAAATTCAGTATCAACTTCAAAAAATGCAACACAAAAACACAGCTAAGACTAATCAAATAAATTATTTTAATTACAGAAAGTTTTTAATTGAAATTATTAAATTCTGCATCGCATAAAAATGTATTAAAATCCTTATTTTAAGAAACTTCAAAGTTAGGAATCTTAGAAAATTAAAAAAATTAAAATACCGTAAGATGTCCCGATATTTTTCAGTGTACTTTGTTTAAAATTAACTCAATATATAACAATGCATTGAATTTAAAAATGAATTTCTACACTTGAAGGAATTTTTCTTTTCTTTATCATAGCAAACGATTCGACTATTAGGGTTCTCTAGTGGTAAAAAAAAGCTAATATGTAATAAATAAATATACTTGCCGGAAAAAATATACTTATAATAAGTCATATAAATACATTTTTCACAAAAAAGGTTTCTTCCCTATATCATATTGGTAAATAATTTTGTAACGCTGACATAATAATTTTTAATTGATTTGTAGAAAACAGTTAAAATTTTATCTAGTAAACTGGATAGAAAGCCAAAGGGTATAAGCGAAAATCTTTAGTAAGAGAAACATTTCATTTACATCGAATCAGCTGAGAGAATTGCATTCCCCTATTCAAATATATATTGTATCTATTCATATTAAAACGAATAATATATTTCCAAATTATTACAATCCTTAAAAAGCCGAATAAAAATTTAACAATAATAAAATTTTGTTTAGCTAAAATAGACCCCTAAAATGTTATAGACCATTCCTAAACATTTGTAGATAATTAAGGGGTGCCAATGGGCCCCTTTTTAATTTCCTGCTGTACACAAAGCACTAAAGGAATTTGAATATGGGCTATCGTCAATTCGTTCTTTTTTTTTATCATTATTATTTTTTTCCATTTAAAGCATTTATAAGCCCTCGTGCACCACAAAGTATCACACGACAGAAGTAAGTAAGAAACTCACTTGGCAAAGGAAAGAAAAAAAGTCATGAAGGATTACAAGTATTTACAATAAATGTACAGAAATTTCCAAAAGCACTTCTGATCGGAACAACTAAGTGAAAATTCTGAGGGAAATTTTTATATTAAGTCCCTTGAGAGCCAGTGTTAGGATTGTTCTTTCTCTGACGTATTTGAAACACAGAATGAGCACATACATTTTCAACATTTTCTTTACCACCAATATTACAACCGCGAGAATAAGGAAAAACCAAATTAAATTTATTCAAAAAGCTTTTAGAGTTACCACGACCAGTGATAAATCGGGTTATTTTGTAATTATTATAAAAATGATGACATGACAGTCTCTTATTAAAGGTTGGAAAAATTTCTTTTGAAATTTATTTGAAATGAGATATTCTTGGTTTCAAGACTTTCCCTTTTTTTATTTCGTAATCTTCTTGTAAAAGGATTTAGAATATTACCGCAATGTCAATTTCGCGCTTGGAAGCAGCCTTTGCAAGCCAATCAGCCTGCCCATTTCCAAAAACACCAGTGAGTCCATGAACAAATGTAAAACCTATTGATATGTTTTTATCTTTTAGGTTTTTAACTTGATTTTAGATCTAAGCAATTATGTTGTTAGAAGAAGAAAATACACCTCAGGAAATCCAAGGAGGAAAGGGAATCGGTACAAATGAAATAAGCCGCGATGACACTATTTTGTCCAGTGATCCATTTAATGGAGCAGTTTATGTATAAAAGTTAAGCTACAAAAACTCTGTGTGGATCATCACGAATTCTAAATTGAAAGTGCTCGAATTCTTTCCCACACCTAAAGACAAACAATGCAAAACTAACTCCGTCATTTATTTTAATTTCATCAGTATAGCAGTGAAATCATTAATGGTCTGTTTATTATTGTTTATTCTTTTATCGATTTATTTTAATTAAGTTCAAATAGTCTTTGCTATAATGTAGAGCCTAAATATAGCATGTATCATTATTAAAAACTAACCACAATTTAGATTAAATCAATCGAAAATAATATTTAAATTAATTCTAACAATAATCAGATTAATTTTCTTGAAACTCTAATAACTTTTGAGGCACAAAGTTCTCTTATACAGATGGCTCTTTTTTTACAAAAGAACGAATCATTCTTATAGATAATACAATTATCTCAAACTTTTGCGCTCAAATTTCTTTATACCAAGAACTCAAATGAATAAATTTTCAAGTCGAGTGAAGTATTACTCTTTTCTTGGATATTGAAACTGGATATTCAACAATATGGTTACGATGTGGTGAAGACATTGTTTTCAATGTGTCATACTCCCAAAAATACGTAAAGAACTCAAAAATTTTAATTTTTACGAAATGTTAATGCAATTTCGGAATTGTTTTCAAATGCTTTATTAAAAAGGGTATTCCAATTATCTCAAATATTGGAGCTTCACGTTTCATGACGATATTTCTAGAGAATAAACTAAATTCTTTCATTTCCTAATGAATAATTCCTATTGAATTTTAAGTTACAGTGAATCTAAATTGAAAACTAAGAATAATCGACAGTTGTTTCCACATTCCTAGATAAAAAGCTAACAATATTTTATTAAAATGTTATTCAATTACACAGTTCTTAGTGCGTTCCTTCGATAAATACCATGAAAACATATTTGTTCAATTTCATCGAGTTATCTCTATTGGTTCGTGAAATATAAACTTTACAAAAAGGCAGCTTTAGCAAAAGTGTGTTTAAAATTCATAAAAGTTTTCTTTTAATAGAAGTATGTTAAGCACAAATTGCTCTTCCTTCGTTTTATCTCAAAATAAAAAAAAAACATTTATTTAGAAACTTAAGGATTTGAATTTTTAAAATGGAGAACTAAGAAAATTTGAATTTTCATTGAAAATGACAATTCAATCGTAGCCAAATACTGTAAGTAAAGCTTAAATAATTATTCTACTCATAATAAAAATATATCATTCCACACACACACATTCTCAATAAAATATCTTACATCTCTAAAAATACGCAACTGGAATTTCTAAAGGATACAAGCTTGGTCGATTGAGATATCGGGATCTGCCACAAAGAAATGTTTTCAAACAAACTAAGGAAAATGTTTCCACTCAAATATTTGTAGTCAGCAGCTTCTTCGTTAGTTCGACGACATCAGAAGTAATGCTTAGCACCACGCTTGGAATTCGATATCTGTAATGGGGATTGCAAGAAAATCAACAGTTCACAACGCATCTTATCTCGCATCTGTTACATTAGTTGCTATTTTTCGAAATGGAATCGAAGTTTTACTATAAAAGTTATTACTACTTACTTCAAATTAGTTAAGGAAAAGCATTCTGTTGATAGAAACAAATTCTTTATTGAAACATTCTTGTGTCAATTTAAAATTTCGAGTTAAAGGAATTTAAGAAATGTAATCGCATTACTATAATATCGTTCAATAATTCGAAATCGAAAATTGTCAAATTATATTTAGGTGCCTTATAATTTGATCCGTGATAATAAGTACTAGAATTTATTTTTTAAAAAATTAAATTTTGTTACCTGAAATAAATACGTCAGTAAAACTATATATATATATATATATGTGTGTGTGTGTGTGTGTGTGTGTGTGTGTGTTTGGATACAGTTCCGGGTAATTATGCAATTATTTGCAAGGGGTTCTATATTTATATGCTTAACAAACACTTTCAAAATAACACTGCTTTTAAAAAATCTAATACCACCAATAGATAAAATTATTAATCGTATTTTAGCTTTTTATAAAAATCTAGATTTACGTATTTGGGTCGATTGCCTGGGTTTAAATAACACAAAAATTAGCATAAAATCAAAATCTCTCTACCGAAGATGGTTTACAACTCAAACTACATTTAAAGAAGATGAGCCCTTCTGTTAATACTAAAGAGGATTATTAGAAGAGCGATGGCCAGAAACCACCCCACCTAGTTAATCTAATAGGTTACATAAAGTTCAGTCAGATTTATTTATTTTAAATATTTCAGAAATCTCTAAAATTAATTGTCTTCTGTACATGCTTAATACGTGATAATAATAAATATTTTCTTCTGCGTTCCATCTAATCAGCATAAAATTCTAAAGTGTAGGCTTATTAGTAGTTTAACACTGCAACTTTCATTAAACTATTCAAAAAATTCTGCATCAGCATTAAATTTGAAACTCTATAGGGAAGCGTTTCTCAAACTGTGGGGCGATGCCCCTTTCGTGCGTGGCGCTAGCATATCGAAAAGTTAAAAGTAAAGGATAATTTGATGTTGTTGTTGTCTTGTCCTTCTCTTCGTGAAGAAAGGAAAGTGGCCAGAGACAGGTAGGACATCTTGATGTACGCCTGTCGCAGGCCGTAGCTTTGAGCATCATACAGATGACAGTACATTTTTTTAAGCTCGATTCCACCCCAATTTAGAGGGAGAACACGCTTGGGATGTCAGGGACCTCCCACCTCTCTTCCCCTTCCACCAACCACAAGAGAGGACATGTGGCTCGATGGTTATTTAGAGTACCCCTATGCCACAAAGGCATACATTTTCAAACATTCATATCTTCTCCGGGATTTGAACAAAAGGATTATTTGAAACTAATTATTAATTTACTGAAAGGAAACAAAGTAAAATGCAATCTGAACTAAGCAAAGTAGCATAATATACTCATCCTATAACTTAAAATATTCAGTAAAATATACAAAATTTAATACATATATTGATATTTTGTACAGTTTATAAATTAAAGGTCGTTTTTTGGTACATTTATCGTCAAAAGTACATACAATACATTATAGCATTCAATGCATTGTCATTGTATACGGGGGAGGATTTTGAAAGTTTGAGAATAACTGCTATAAGCCCTTAGAACGGTATGGTACTTTTCTCCGAGGCACAAAAAAATATATATATCCTTCGCTAGTGTACATAAAAATATTATTCGTTCCGAAATCAAAATATTTCTACTGTTTTCCTAGTAAAATCCATTCCGATAAAATTCCTTAAGAAATATCTGAATGAAATTTAAAGGGCACAATCGATAAAAGCTCTCAGATCCGTATTAGAGGTTTTTCAACCTTCCACAGGATCAGATAAATATTCTTCTTTTGATAAAATTGGCATCGAGCTGTAAGTTTCAAAGATCAATTTTGTGAAATCTCAAGGGGAACTGTAGAAATATAATATAATATGAAATCCTTATAAGAACAATAGTTAGAAAGAGCTTCGAGATATATTTAAAGAGAAAGAGTTTTTAGAACTCTCATATATAAAAAAAGTAGCAACTCTATACATGTTCTTGGAAATTCCGTGACATTTTTGTTAACTGCTTACCCTGCACATTGCATTTATATGAATGTATAAATATATCTGACACAACTGATATGTACGAGAAAATATAAAATATTTTCCGATGCTTTTCAAAAATAGAAAAAAAATTTTAAAACCATTCCTCACATTGTTGTTATGTCTTTAAGAAACTATTATGTGTATTAAAACTGCAATAGTAAATTCACGAAACTTTCTTTCATAATTTTGAAAATTAAGGATTGAGAAATGTTGTTGAAATTATAAGGATTCTCATCGTAAAAAACCCTAATTTAAATTTAAATGAAAAAAGTCTACAATTACTTAAAATTGATGTGTTTTTTTTTTTGGAAAATTTAGTTTTTTTCTTATGTGAAACCAAAAATGCCGTTTATTCTATCATGAAATCTAAAAAATGTCATTATTTATACAACTTAATACAATTATTTTGTTACAATAATTTATTGTTTTTATTTGCAATATTGCATTTTTTCAAATATTGCGTGGAAGTCAAAAGGATGGAACTCAAAATCTAAGTTTGTAATTTCCAGAATTTTAGAATCATCGCATATCTGTCTGAAAAATTATCCTTTCTTTCAAATATGTTTTCTTTCAAGACAAGTATTTTACGTTTAGAAATTAGGTCAAAGAAAACATTGTAACAATGTACATTTCTCTTTTGAAATCTCATTATTAAAATCTTGAAAAATTTCAGTAAATTTTTAATAAAAAAAAAATAATTAATTGACATTAGCTTAAATACAAACATATAAACATAAAAATACTACGAGTTTATTTGTTACCATTTTTTGTTATTTTCTTATGTAAGCATGCAATAGTTCACTTAAAATTTTCTCTCGAAGGATTTCATTTAATTCATCATGGTCTTAAGTCCTCAAGACATCAGGTGATAATTAAATTATAGTTTACCCAATTGATGGAGAATAATCACAATATTATCTCCTAAAAAGTTCGTTATGTTCGCATTTTCAAAGAGATGATGCAACATTGCGTCATAGCCGTATTCTGACCAGTCACAAATGTCTTTTCCAGAAATCATATGCTTCTAAATGTTTTCGTTTGACCAAGACTATAAAAGATTGAGATCATAGAAACTAATCACGAACTCTTTAGTGAAATCTCATTAAAGCCGTAAGAGTTTTTGTTGTGCTTTTTGTGTGTAGACACTTTATCTGTTTTTTCGTCAGTAAAATGTAAATTTTGACATAGCAAATTGTCTCCTCCTAAATACTTCAACGACTTCAACAAGCTAAATAATTCCTCCTGACAACGTATTCCCCCCCCCCTTTATAATAGGTCATAATTTAAGACAAATCATATTATATGTACAGTGGTAGCCAAAATTTGGAACATTTTTAGAATTGTTTGTGTTTTTTTTTAATTTCTATGTTTGTTGAAAAAAGTTACGTCTCACAAAATACAAAGTCGTATTTATGATTTTAAAGAAAATTTAATACTGAAATTCAATACAATAAAAAAATTCTAATACTTGCAACACAAAAAAGTTAAGTTGCAATAATTACCCATATACATAAGACACTGATGATAGCAGTGATTTATCACTACTCAGTAGGGTAAGCTTTATTTTTTATTACATCTTTATATATATTTCAGTCTTCCTTTGTTATTGCATGATGCCAGGAAACAATTAAAGCCTGAATAAGTTCCCTTTTCCTCTGATTGGGGCTTCACTCGGGCAACAAGAATTTTTAAACGGTACCACAAGTTTTCAATAGGACTGAGGTCAGGAGTATTTCCTCGCCAGGACAACAATAATACTTATCCAAGAAACAATGATTTCAAATAAAATAGTATATTGGAGACCTAGAAACAGATGTAAGATTATTGAGCTACGAGAGTTTCCTATGTTGAAATTGCAGTTTTTAGTTCAGTTACAACATCTGGAGCCTGAAAGTGTCACTTACAATATCAGGAGACAAATTCAATGAAAACAAAGCAAGAAAATGTGCACCACATCCCTTAATGACTGAAGAATAGAAAGACTATGTTCCCAAGATAAAGAGTACAATCAAAAGACATCAGGAGTTATCTGAATGATGTTGTGTTTCAGTCAGTTGAAGAACAACCAGGATAAGGTTAACATAAGTTGGACTAAAAGGTAGATTTCCATGAAAAAGGCCGTATCTCAAATTTCATCAGCTCAAAAAAAAGACTGCAGTGGACAAGGTAACACATTAATTGGGCAACTAATCAGTAGTTACAAGTTATATGGAACAATGAATTTAATCTATCATTATTCAGATCAGATGGACTAAGATATAATTACTCAAATATATATGTTAAACATAAAATAGTCTGCATTAGGTCAATTGTGAAGAGTCCTTTTAGCGTTATGATTTGGTCGATAGGACAGTGAATGCCAGAAAATACATTGACACTATTCTAGAACCCAAACTTCTACCTTCCATCAGGGATCCCTTCCTCAACAACGATTTATATATTTTTCAACAGGATTCTGCTACTTGCCACACAGCAAAATTATCAAAAGAGTGGTTTCGTATAAACAGCATTAAATTGCTGTCCGAACCAGGAAACAATCCTGATCTCAAACATATCGAAAACTTTTTGTACCGTTTGAAAAACTCCTGTTTGAAGAAGGCATCTTTCAAATAAAAGAGAATTAATTGAGGTTATAATTGTTTCCTGACATTATGCAATAAGGAAGAAAGTGCTTAAAATTATTTGAGCTCAATGAAACATCGATGTGAATCTGTTATGAAAAATAAATGCTACCCTACAAAGTTCTGATAACTCACTGCTATCATTAGTATCTAATGTATATCGATAGTTATTACAGCTCAATTTTTTGTATTGCAAATGTTTGAATTTTTCGTATTCAATTAAATTAAGTATTATTTTTTTTTTATAAAATGATTTATACGACTTTGTATTTTGTGAAAAGTAACATTTTCTATAAGCATACAACAATAGAAATATAAAAATTTACAAAATGGTCCATAATTTTTGACACTACTGCAAACTGTTTGATAGATTTACATAGATATATATATTGTTTTTGAGGCTTTTAGTATAAATATCCAAGATCAAATGATAATTTAATTGAAGCTAAACTGCAATTTATTCTCTTTCTTCGTAATACATAAAAGATGTCCAGCGTCGAAAACGCAGCACTATGAAGATCCACATTGCAAAGATGAAAATTGAAAATTTTTCGGAAAGTAAAGTTTAACAATTTATACATAAGATTTTCATTACAAGGTATTCGTATGGATATAGGGCCAAAAAAAGAAGGATAATCCAACAAATGATACCGTCTATTGCCTAAGGAATTAAGAATTTTGAAAATGTTTCTGCGTTTCAGAAGACAAATATATAGAGATAAGCAACTGGACGATGACACCGAATCCAATTTCGTCATTAGAACAAGTGTGAAAAAATAATTTATTCATTGAATTTTAGATTATTTTTCCAATGAATTTCTAATTCTTAATCAGGGTCAGGATATGATTTATAGTTATTAAGTTACTTCTATACTCCCGTAAGCAAAATTTCGCCAACAGATCTCGTGCAGATTTAATTCTATTTAACTGGGGCTGTACTTATTGTTCCAAATGTTTATTTATAGAACCAATACTTCAACCTATGAATCTTTCATAACTAGCCTGCAATGAAACGCGCAATCGTGTCTACTTTTCGAAGAGTTAAAATTGTAGGATTCATAATAAAATTTGCCATAAAAAATAAACGCATTGGGTGACATAAGACTTATTTTTGAGTGGAAACCTTTGAAAACCTATTAGCTAGGATTTTTTTCGGAAGTTTTAAATGCGGTATGAGGTCTCTCATACAGCAGTGTTTCTTCGTGGTTCAAACTGACAAGTTTGACTTTAACCTTATCTATTCATTTCTCTAAAGAAGTTAAATTTTTTTAAAGAACTTATCAATGGATAACAAAATAAATTTATGTTAAACATTTGTGGCTTAAAACTAGTACATTTAAAAATAATTTATTAATTTTCTAATAAGAATTTTTTTCTTAAAATTATTCAAAACCTTTAGTTAAATCTGAAATTATTTATCAGGTAATTTAACGTCTATTATTCAATACTGAAATGGTTTCACTGCTGCATCTAAGTCAGGTTTTTTGAAATATAACATAAAGTGATACATCTTAATTTTGGGTTACATGTATAAAATTTTTTACCTTTCTGCTTTTATTTTGTTCATTTATTTATCTATTTGGAAAAGACAATTTGTTCAGTATTTTCTTCAAGGTTAAAAATAAAACATTTACATGCAAAATATGTCTTCAACTGTTTTCTTTATGACGATGCATTCAATACTGAAGTTATCTGTAGGCTCTTGTAGAAAATACTGATAGTTTAAGTGTTTTTATTAAATAAATTTATGTAATTTCTAGATTTTAATGTAATAGACCAAAACACAAAAATTTAGTTCATTCTTTTTACTTTTGTTGAGTGAAATTGTAACAAACAAGCACGCATTGAAGTTAATGAATGTCGTAAAATTAACTATTCATAAAACACTTTTAATGTCACTGTTACACTAGCTATAATAAGCATCATTTCAGTCTGAATTAAATCACAGGAACAAGTATTTTATGTTATAGTTTTAGTCTCTTTCACTTAAATTTATTGGCCCTATATTACACTGTTATAAAATATTTTCAACTGCAAGATAAGATGTTACAGATGTGTGTACAGACACATAAAATAAAAGGGAATTGTGTGAGGCATATTTTGTACCGCGGATAAAAGGCTGTCTGGAATTTATGTCTACAATATGAGCCCTTAATAGTAACTAGATCTAAACTTTTATGAATATTGCGTGAAATTTGGCAAAGTCAATAGCCATAGTTGCCAAAGATGGTAGTAAATTCTTTTCACTAAACAATGCACTATTGAAACTGGCCTTTTGCGATTGTTACAACACACTTATTTTAATACTATTAAAATATTTGAATCTTCGAAGCTTATAAAATTTAGTATCTCAAGAGGAGATTGAAACTGCTCTTCTCGAAGGGCATTATTTTGATTGTTAAGTTTAATGGGGAAACACATTTAAATGGTTGTGTAAGGGAAGACAGGGTTCTTTTTTATTCGTAATATCTAAAATTGTACTTAAACACAGAAAGCGAAAGCGATAATTCAATTTAGAGTTGGCCAAATAAATTATAATGGGTAGATAGCATCATAAAGGTGGGAAATTTCTACAATGAGTACAACTCAAAAACCATATACAAAAGGAAAAGCAGAAGGTTGTTCTTAAATATTTGTGTGTTCCCGTTGTGTTTTAAGAGAAGAGCTTCAATATGCGTTAATGAAAAATGTAGAGCACTGAACTCAGAATTGAGCCTAATTCCGTTTCTTATATAAGAAAAATTGTGGTTTATTAAGTTTTTACACCATCCTTCCGAAAAATCAGGACTCGACTTGGAAGAAACTAAGCCATTGCGACAGGTGGTGAATGCCGAAGAGATAGATAGACCGACAGTAAGAATTAAACCTGCCTTTTTAAACTTTCAACTTTAAGGAATGTATACATATAATGCATATGTCCATATTGAATTTCACTGCAACATTCATGATTCAGTACCTGCTGCTCAAGATTCCGAGTCAGGCCATAGCATCCAACGTCGTCAACAATAGTAGATCTTCATGTGTCCATTACTGTTATTGCCTTTGATCTATACACCAGACTTATATACAGTAGAATGATACGACATTATCTTTTCAGATAAAATATCAAATCTGACTAGGAACAACGAAGGAGACGTATACAAGCCTGCGATGCCAAGCAAAACATTTTATGACTCCTGCATTATGTAGTCATAATGGTTGTTTGAATAGTTTTATGCCGTTAAATTATTTTAGAAAAGTATTGCAAGGTAAAGCATAGTGAGTTACAAAACAAATTTTTTAGAGTCGGTGAAAGTATTTTATGCCTTTATACATAATCCCAATATAATTTTAATGTATACTAAATAATAACCGATAAATAATAATAATAGAACGAAATTTTTATTCAATGTAAAAATATCATGAAAAAGTTGTTGAATTTTAATACTTATTTTTGAATTTAATTTATGAATCATAAAAAACTGCTTCACATGTTATTTTCAAGGCGTGTGATATCAGCCTGGTATGTTGTCGATGACAAGGTAATACCAGCTACGGAGTCATTCTCACTCAATCCGTTCTTTTTACAGAAAGCAATTTAGCACTGAAGTAGCACTATCACAAGAGTAAATGGATGCGGAAAGAGTTAATAATACAGTTGCTGGTTTTTTAACTGAAGCAAAGGCAGCTGGCATACTATTACATATTGCTACAATTGAGTTTCCAATACTAAGTTTAGTTTCTGATCTCTTTTGACTTTCAATAACATTAAAATTTCTCGAATATCTAGAACTTTTTGTGCCCAAATTCAGGTCTATAGTTTGCATTTTTAAATTTTCCAAGCCCATTCAATACTGAGGTTGGTTCGTAACTTTTACGTCATATAAGTCCGGAAAGGTTTCCAAATTTAATAGTAATTTTACGTCATTTAAATTATTAAAATCTGCTGATATTTCTTAAGAAGACATTTTCTAAAATACAAAATTTAGCTAAAGCTCTATGTATTATTATTATTAGCATATTAATAACTTTTTAAATAACTTTGTACAACAATGAATACGTTAACTGAAAGAAAAACTTATGCTCTATTGTGTAAATATAAAAAACACTTAAATCAAAATAAAAAGTAATATTAAAGATAAGATTAGTAGCAAAATCAATAATTGCGACAACATGTCTGGAATAAAATGTATACTTATCAGTAGATTCTACTAAAAAGACACTCATATTAAATATTTATTACTAGTAAATTAAGCATTAATATTAATAATATTTTCTTAAAAATACTTAATCCACAATTTAGAAAAAACATTCCTAAAAAAATGAACTCCTTAATTTCTCTTTTCAGTATTTATTTGTAAGTGTAATAGATAGCAGTTTATTTTCCTACAATTTAAGCTTCTATCCCATATCTACAATGTAGTTTTACTAAAATTATTATTCAAACTTAGATGTAATTACTCTTAAAATTTTTGTACAAAGGGTGCTGGTGAAATGAAATCAATTAAAATTACTTGAAATGGATGTAGAACGTGTCTTCTCTAGTTAGTGGTAGTTACACAATTCAATCTAAATTCCATTTCCCGTTGTCTCAATGAGAAAACATTGCCATTGCTTGTACAGCTTTACATTTCAATTGATTAAACCATCCATAAATAACACAGTTAAAAGCAATATTTGAAGAACCTTGAATAAATGAAGCTAGAATGCAATTAGCTAGATTAAATCAAATTCGCAAACAATACTGACTGAGTGGTAAAGACATCATTATAAACAGTTCATTATTATCCCTCATTATTGAAGATTTATAATGAGCCTAACGACGCGAGATAATCTTTCTCAATTAAGCACATTTTTCCAATCCAGAAATGCAGTTGCATAATATGCTTCAGTTTCAGTATTTGTCGGATCATTGCTGGTGAATAATCCCCTTTTTTTATGAAAGAAATTTCTGAAAAAGGGAAGGTCAAAAAAATTTGCTTTTCTCATTCAGACTCTAAAAATAGGTTCTTCAAAAGAAGGGGAAATCGAGAAAAGCAATAAAAATGAAATCATATCAGGAGTTTTGATAATATCAATGTTTGATTTATATTAGTAGATAGAGAGAGTTGTACACGTCAGTATGATTCTGTAACTAAATGGTGCCTTGATTCAAAACTCTTCCGATCATTGGGTATTTTAATTAAACCTCGCAATGAATTTCAGAACAGAAATACATTGTTGATTCAAGGAATTCGTACAATTACGCATCCATCCAGACTTTTCCCATAGCAAAGTTGAAGATTTCATTAATATATACAAGCTACACAATTCTATCCAAATTTAGAAGTAAATTAAGCAAAGCTTCTTGGAGTGACTTCCAATTTGCTATCCACAACACAAACGAAAAATTTTGCATTTTTTCATAGACACTTAAAATAGCATTAATCCCGCCTGATACAATGATTATAAAATCAAGACAAATCATTATCAAAATTATTACAAATCTATCCATAGCCTATTGTATGCAAATTCCTTGAAAATTATTATGAAATATTTCAGTACAAAATAAAATTGTAATTACAAATTCACCATTAATAATTCAAGATGCAATTATTTTATCTTCACTTTCATAGCCTTTACCAGGTCGTGTATGTTATATGTTATAAGACTATACATAAAGAGCTAACATTGCAATGTATAAGATGAATGTTTTATATTCTTCATGAAAATTTAAGTATCTAACATTGTTATTACAATAATGTCAGTTACTGTACTCAGCTGAGTTTGTAAAAGTTTCACATGTTATCTCAATGCTCAGTTCAGTAAACCTAATTTGTATCTTGTGCATCCCGTATTAAGCATAAAAAGAGTAATTCTCATAAATTTCGAAAGTATGCACAACTTTAATGGAATTTAAAAGTTTTAAAGTGAAAGATTACTAGGTAACCACCTCTTTAAACCCTTGCCTATATTAATCATTTAAATAAGTGTCAAAATTTATCAAAAAATCGGTATTAATTGGACTAGATCTATGCAGAACGATCGAACTTAAAGCTAATTGCAAGTTTTTATAAATGCCGTACTGTTTCAAGTAATCCACTAAGACATTTTAAATGGAATGTGATCGCACTAGAAAAGGGTAAGTGTCGTTTCCAGAAATTTTGGCAAATGTAGTACCAATGAAAGATATTAGCATGTAAAGCAAAGTAAGCCGGAAAAAACCGTTTTCAAAAAACATTAATTTTTGACATCAGATCTATGTATTTATTTATTTATGGTGTCAAAAAAGTTATATAAAAACTGCAAAAGATTGAATTTTCAGAGGTCCATATATATTCTTTGTCATGTAGAGTAATTGGTACACTATGTGAGTGATGACGTGTCCATGACGGGGAAAACAGGACCGGACCACGGGCCCAGGCAATCTGTTCAATATTACCCACATAGAGGTTTGTTGATGAAAACATGACCCCTATTTCTTGTAGAGCAGCAAGAACAGATGGTCAGTCAAAAATATGAGTAGGTGTTAGCTTATCATAGCTCCTACAAGTTCTTCTACCATCTCTATCAATCTTCATTCCTTAGTAATGACCAATTCTTAGCCTAGAAATAGTCTTTGTTATAAGGCGGTCTCTACTTACACTGGTGTTCAAAAATTAAGCATAATTGATTATTATGTTAATAATGAAGAAACAATAAATCAGAAGGGCGAGAAACGTGTTATGCGAGTGTAAAATTGTGATAAAATAAGGAAGAAAATCAAAAGAATGATAATAATTAATTTTATTATCCAAAGTAGCAGTTTGAAAGAAAACCGAGCATAGCAAGGATTCACACCTTAATAAAATGACAGAAAACATTAAATAAAATACTGATGCTGCAGTTTAATAAGGCGTTTGATCACCTCTGACAGCCAGCCACGCTGCACAGCGATTTACCACACTTGCTATGAGGTGATGAAAGAGTTGTGGGCTCAAACGGTGCCAAGCTTCTTGGAGAGCTCTCTTCAGTCCTGTAACGGAGCTTGGTGGGGCGAAAGGGCTACAATTTGTCTCTCAAGCATTTCCCATACATGCTCGATAGGATTTAAATCAGGGGATTTCGCAGGCCACGACATGCGCTGGATGTTTTCCGTTTCAAGAAAGTAATCAATCAGCACCGCTCGGTGACATGGCGCATTATCATCCATGAATATGAAGTCAGAACCGACAGCACATCGAAAGAAGCGAACATAAGTCTCAAGAACACATTTAAGATGGGCATTTAAGGGTAATCGAAATACCGGACGTTCTAGTGTTAATCATCTATTTTTTAATTTTCTGAAAAATGTGCTTTGATAGATTTTAGTATCTGGTACATGCTTCGAAATTTCCTGCCTAGCTGATATGACTCATAGCGATTGCCTTTCACTGGAGAAGACCCTTTAGGAAACTGGGGACAATCATTTAGCATTTCCCCTCCGGCATGCTGATGACGTAGGACGAAATGACAATGCGAGAAAGGCAATGGTTTGTGATGAATGACTGAAGCAGAAACACATTCTTCTGCCTAAATTACTCCGGGTGATTACGGAAATATCTCTCTTCTGATGGGGAGTAGAGATGAGGATTTGTGTCGCCTCCGGACAGAAAAGGAGGTGGACTGCACCGGGAGATGTCACGAAGAAAATCCTTGAGTTTAAAGATATTTAAGTGTTTGTCTACATAAAGCATACACTATTAAGGAAACAAAACTATAAGCAAATATTATGAGAAAGCGAGTCAGTAGAAATGCTTATCATGCACATTTTTGTATATATTTGTTTAGAAAAACATGTAACAATTTTATAGGGAAGAAAATAAAAATTGAAAGTACTAAATTTTTGAAATATTTATGAATACTTTTCATTCAAAAAAATTAGTAATAAACCATTATATTGACCATTAAAATATAAAATGAAATTATGGAGATATTATGGATCTTCAATAAGATTTAATAATTATAAGCACACTGCATTATATTTGCATTCATAGGGTACTAATTAAATTCTCATTCTACTCTATTCTCTTCCTCTCTCATTCTACTCTAAAATGTATTAAAACTATTTTCAAAATGATGATCTGCTTCTAATTATATATATAATATCATTAAAGGATCCAGACACAATGGCCTATTTGAATACAAAATTAAGAAAAGGAAATAAGCTTATTTTCACTTTTTCGGAAGAGAAATTTGCCAATGATTTCAATGAAAACTATAAATTATACATAAAAAAACTAAAAGTTTTTTTTTAATTCAAAAAATGTATTTTTAAATTAAATCACACATTTTCTTATATTTTACATACATTCACGCAGACATGTAGGATTTACATGAAAGAAAGCAAAAAGACTGAAAGAATGACGTAGTTTTGAAACAATTATATTAATAAAAAAATTTCTATGTATTCGTCAATATAAACATTTAATCTACCATTAAAAAGGGTTTCAAATGTCTTATTTTTACTTCATTAAGGTAATATTTTCTTTAAAATAATAACATATCTTAAATGTCTTTTATTAAACATTTTGAATACGCACGTGTCACATGAATCATTAAAAACTTATTTAATCCTCAAATTTAGTCCATTCACTGGTATATTGTTAAATTTATCAAAGAGTGTAAAATGTAAAGAATAGCTAATAACTTATTCCTTTTATTTCTTCTATTTTTGAAAGTATATTTACATTCGTATCTGTAATTTTTATAAAGAAGCAAGAGCATATTTTAAGTCTTCAGTGTAATAATGCAAACTTTTTAATGTTAGCTTTTAAGTATTTTGGAATGAAACTTGCTCGATATATTTTTACTTAGATCTATTGTCAAAATAAAAATTTTCGTGGTAAAATGTACTGTTGTAAAAATACAAATATTTCTGAATATTCTGAAAAAAGTTACATTCTTCAGTGTTTTTACAAGTTATTTACGAGCTTTTAATTTTAATTTCTCATACAAAAATATTCAAGAACAGGTAACTAAAAAAATCATATTGAATATAATATTAAGATCAAATTGTTACGGCAGATTATTTGTACTGAAGGATTTTATTTATTACCATAGTACACCTGGTGTATAATGCACACCTATACTTCCAAGCTTAATTTTTTAATTCTTAGGTATATTCGTTTTATAACGAGTATCCTCTTCTTTACAAATAAATCTGAAATGTTAGTAAATATAGCTATTATTAGTGACTTCAAACATAAGTTTGAAATCATTTATTCGAGGTATTATCCTATATTTTTGACAAAATAGTTTTCTTCTTTAGAACTACAGCTCTTTTAGTTCACAAGGCAAGTCATTTCTTTTAAATAAACAGTATTTCGATACATGTAGATTTAAAAATATTTATGCTTCTTTTTTTTTCATTTTTAAGGCTATCGTTTTTATATCCGGCGTATAACGCGCTCCCTTAGGTTTCAAGCTTATTTTTCGTATTAAAAGTGCGCATTATATACTCTGGATTGTGCGGTATTTAAAAAATGAAATTAAACATAAAGTTGGAAAATCTTTCAATGCGTCTGCTAATATGATAGTTTATTTTTCCGTTTCCTCTTATACCTTCAATGTGTTACATAGTAAATGTCTTTTTGAAAAATATATTATACGATAGCTAATTTTCTTTCTTTTAAATACGGTACAGAAAAATAATGTAATCATTTTAGTAAACACACACACATTCAGCTTACATAGAATAAATTTAGACTTTTCTAAAAATTTATCTCTGAATTTTAGATCAAGTCAGAAAAAAATTCAAAAGTCAATTGTCAGTTCTTTAGGAGAGTTCAAATTAATTTATAATATTAAACTGAATTCTCTCACAGGAGATATATTTTTATACCTTTGAATCAAGCGTTATTTCAGACTTTGAAGTAAAGAAAAAATAAATAACAATCACAAATGGGATAGTATAAATTACTGGAATATGGACAAATCTGAAGCATATTTAAAAACACTTTAAGCCATCAATATTGATTAACTAAGAGTTCATGAAATATTTTTTTTAATTATTTAGTCATGCTTTGATGAGAAACTGATGGTGGAGGAAACTGTGGGGGGAAAAAATTAAATTGTTACTGTATAATATCACACACAATTCAGTTCACATTTCAATATAAGCACAGTTTATTTAATTATTTGATATATATTTATTAACGAATTAATAATTATGCTTATCGAAATATTATTTTTTAATACGTAATAATCCAAAAATTAATAGGATAAATTTCTAATTCAGTCATTTTTAAAAATCTACAAGCTAGAAATTTCAGACTGAATAAGAAAAATTTCCTTTAATTTAAATTCTTTTTAATTCATTATTAATAAACGGATAAAAAAATGTAAAGACAACAAGGAAAATTATTTACATAGAAATAAAAATGTAGATTAAGACTTCAACTTTTTGAGTAATTGTATAACTTTTGACTTCAACTTTTGACTAATTCAACTTTTTGACTAATTGCATAAGTAAGGAAAATTAGCAGAACTTACTCTTTGTTGAATATATATGTACTAATCAAATTTGAAATTTCAAAGCCATGAAAAAACGTGGCAAATTTGATGAGTGGGATGTCTCCACAAAGTCATTTAATCGAATAAGAAGCTTTAAAAGCTGTTGGTCGTTTAGAGGGGAGATAACACAAAGAGATGTTAGAGGGGAGATGTTTGTGATAGCCATTTGTAGAGTGCATACAAAACAGAGCATATCGGTTCTTTGAAATACATATAAATTCATTTTTACTGAAAATTTTCAAATTCAGGTTACGTATCAATAAACAGATGCATTTCTCATAAAAAGACAAAAAATAAAACTATTTTATTCTTTAAAAAGGAATCTAGAACAAGTGTTCAACGTGAGAGCAATTTCATACTTTCAACTGTATATTATGACGAAGAATTAAGAAAATATACGGAATTAAATTCCTTCCCTTCGGAGATTAAAAAAAAGCATGTACTTTGTAAAGGTTGTTTTATTTATTTACGAAATTATGAATTCATGTGCAAAGTGAACAGTAAATGAAATGACTTTGCGAACTTCGCTTTCACAAACATAAAATTTTTATTTATTTAAACGGATAAAAGCTTTAAATGAATAGAAAGACATTTATTTTATAACAAAAAGTCTATCAGTTTGAGCATCCAGAGTAAAAGAAAATATTACATTTGTTCCCTCTGTAATCAGAAAATAATACATTAAGAAAATCGTAATATTCTTTGGATTTCTTTTTTTCTTTGCCATTTTTTTTTCTAAAAGAAAACTCTACTTATCTTGCCCTACAATCAAAATAAAAGACAGAAAAGGGAATGAAATTTATTTGTCTTAGGATTTCTATTTTCGATAATTCTGTGAATCTCCAGCACCATACTTTTTTCTGTTTATGAATGTTTTTAAAGAAACTTATTTTAAATACTTTCTCCATTGCTTAAAGCAAGCTTTAGCATTTGATTTTCAAAGAAAAAAAGTATTTACGTTTTTTGTGCATCTTAAGCTAATTATGGATATTTTCTTTCCAAGTTTTTTTTAAAGAAATTATCTGACTTTCTGGACTATTTCTGTTAGTTTTAACTTGACGAATATTTTTAAGTAAAACAAAAGTCATACCCAGTAGATATTTGTTACAGATTGATATTAAAATCTTTCTCCCCTATAAATGTTTCAATGCAAAATTTTATCCATGAATTTTTTTGTATCATGTTTTATACTTACAATTACTATTAATACTCATAGAAAATGCATATATACTTATTAGTGGGGAATTAATTAATACTTAATTCATAGTGTTTTTCTTAAAAGTAAAAATATCAAATGGATTTTGAATATGATCCAGAAATGAGAACAGATATATATGTATCTAATAATTTATAGAAACTCTCTCAAAGTTTCACAAGTTTCCAAACTTGTAAGAAAAAATTGTGAACCATTGTAAAAAATTTTAGTACACATAATCTCTAGATGTAATTTTAAGTTTTTCTACAATAATTAATAAAAATAACTTAAGATAAGTCTTAAGTATGTACAGGAGTTGTGGGTGTACTGACATAATACATAATATTAAATTTAATGCATTTCGTAATATTTCTAAATTTATCCATAAATTTTACTCTAAAATCTGCTTATTTTACTCTAAAATTCTTATGCAATAAAGGAGGTAATATCGATTTTCGAAGCATGTACATGTCAAATAGTTTCATCGTTTCCTAGATTTGCTACTCTCTATTTTTTAACAATGCATTCCTTTATAAAAAATGAATTTTGATTAACATTCCAATGTAAAAGGAATGTTTATCGCAATGAAATCGCTTGAATATCTTTAAAAATTGCCCTAAACCACTAGTAACCAATTTCCTAAGAAAATATTTGACATTTTCAAGAAATAGCTTACGAAACTTTGTGAGACTAAAAGTAAAACAAATCTAAAAGTTAGGTTTGATTTTGACAATGTTGTTGTTGATAGCGAAAAGTTTCCTCAAGAAAATATCTCTTTCTTATTTTCCGTAGTGAGAGTGCAAACAGATTTCGAATGATCTAGACAAATATGATGGTTTTGAAAATATCGGAGAATAGGATCTATTTCTACGATTATTTATAAGAAAACATTTATTCAATAAAAGATAAACTGCTAGTAGTTTTAACAAAAGAAAAAAGGTTGCTATGGATCTTTATATATACCCTTACTTCAAAAGTTAAGCACAAAGATGTAAAATGCAAAAGATTCAACAAATACTGCTTTGATTGACGAAAAATTTGGCAGTAAAGTAGCATATATATTTATACATAAAACAAAACCCATAATTATATACAGAAATGAAAACAATGCTAAATTTTTGTAAGTTATCAGATAATGTCATACTGAAACCTTAACAGAATTATGTAGTATAGAGTGAAAATAAACATCAAAAAAGGCCATTAATAGGGTATGTTATCCCCCTCATCAGTATGCAAGGTTTACACCTTCTGACCATGCTTTCAATTAGGTGGTCAACCACCGCAGAATTAAGCAATCGCCATTCTTCGTGTAGAGCAGTTTCCAGCTCAATAAGAGTGGCTGGAGGTGGAAACGTGAAGATACAGCACGGCCGAGAGCATCCCAAAGATTTTCAATGGGATTAAGGTCGGGCGAATATGCTGGCCACGCCATACGCGCATTCCCTTCACTCTCCAAGTAATCATCGACGATGTCAGCTCTATGGGGACGTGCGTTATCGTCCATTAAAACAAAAGTAGGGCCAACTGCTGCAGCGTACAATCTCACAGTGGGTTCTAGGACTTCATCTCGATACCGGACAGCCGTCACAGAACCCCGTTTAAAGATGTGCAAGTCGGTGCGGTATCCTAATGAAATCCCGGCCCGCACCATAATGCTTCCGCCTCGGAATCCGTGATGTTCGGTGATGTTTTAGGGCTGATTATGAGTTCCTTGTTTACGCCATATCCTTATACGCTTGTCATCTGGCTCCAGAGCAAATCTTGACTCATCAGTAAGCATGGCATTGTCACAGTCAGACACAGTCCAATTGCCACGTTCCCGGCACCACTTTAATCTCGCCCCTCTTGATTGGACGGATAGAGGAACACAAACTCAAGCTACCCGAGCTTACAGTCCATTCATATGTAATCTTCGGCGTACAGTATTAGCAGATATAGTCTTACCAATGGAAGCTGTAACCATAGATGTCCCACGTGTGGAGGTCGCTCTGCGATTCCGCTTGGCTACAATAGCAATATATTAATCTTCCGCGAGGGTTGCAAACCTTGGGCGACCGCCTACGGGCCTTCGGACAACTGTCTGTGTATTTGGAATTGTTTCCATAGACGTGAAATTACAGAATGATGAACGCCGGGAAAAAGAGCAACATGTGTGATCGACTGTCCTGCTTCAATGCGCCCCACAGCACGCCAGCCCTCAGACTCTTACATTCGTTTTCTTAAAGTCATAGAAACACGTATATTTTGAAAACAAATTGTACGAAAGTTTTAAACACCTTCTATCAGCGCTTGCAGTCAACTTCTATGACCCTTCTTAAAGCTGGCTTCTTATAAAACTGCCCTTTTTGCATATTTTTTTACATGAAAGCATGATTGGCTGTCACCTAACATATTTCCATACTTCCCTCTACCACTGCAGCGAATTGTATCCTCTTCAATTCTGATTAACTTCCAGAAATTAGCATTTTCCTCTCCGTTCTTAACTTTTGGAAGTGATTGTATATATATATATATATATATACAGGGTGTTTCATAAATGATGGGAGTAACTTTAAGGGGTGATAGTACACATCAAGACGAGTAAAAGTAAATAGGAAACCAAGTGTCCCAAACGTCTTCCGAAGGAGAAAGGCGCCATCAAAGTTTAGGGTCCTAAATTTCAAATGATGATTAAAAAAACGGGAAAATGGATCGATTCATTTGCGGTTTTCACTAAAATCATTCTTTAAATTAGTTTTTTCTTTAAAAAAATTTTAAAGACAAAGTTAAAAAAATGCCGTTAAAGGGCGCTCTAGACTTTGGAGTACCGATCAACTACCTTTTACCAGTATTTTTTTTTTTATTTTGTTAAATGTTTACAAAAGCTTAGATTTTAACTTGAATTTTGAGCACGAAATTGAAACCATCGGAGCGGTTAAGTGGCGCAAAAGAAGGGGGGGGATTTAAATGCTCGTATGTAATGATCAAAATAAAAAACGATAAAGCAAACTTTAAGAGGCAATAGTACAACACCAAAACAAGCAACATTCATCAAAGAAATCATACTCGTAATTTTAACCCGAAGGTGATAGAGAGCGCTGAAACAGATTTCGTTTTAAGAGACAAAAAAGGAAACAAAGAACATTTACGTTATAAAAAGAAGTTTAATTAGAAATAATTACAATAGCTGTTCGAAACACTTAACATTAGAGGCGATGCATGCGGTACAATGGCGAAGAAGGATTCACGACCCTCTGAAACACGCAGAGTATCGCGCACCTCTCCTGCAGCTGCGAAGTCTGCACGATTCTTCTGCAGATTCGATAGGAGTCTCATACATAAGACTCTTCAGGTGTGCAAAAAGAAACCAGGCATGAAAGATCTGCGATCGTCTTGATGTTACTATCACCCTTAAAGTTACTCCATCATTTATGAAACACCCTGTATATATATATATTTTTTTTTTTTTTTTTTTTTATTATATATATATGAAGTGTATAAGTTTTCATTATATATTCATTTACATTAAATTCAACTATTATTCATTTTTCAAATTCAGCTAATTTAAAGACAACATAAAAATCAATTACAACAAAATCTCTTAAAATATGTATCAGGATTTAAAATTAATATTTCCGAATTCTGAAAAAAATATTCCATACCATTTTGATGCTAAATGTTATTTAAAAAATATGTTAAAGTGTAAATTTTTTGCTAAAAATTTATTTGATTTATGCTATATAAATCAATTAACGTTGTTAATTAAATAAATTGAATAACTAAAATTAATAAATTCTTAAAAAGTCGCTTAATTTTAAATGATTATTATTTTAGTCGTCAATTCAACGAAATGTCAATGATCTCTGTATTTGGATGAATACTTCAAAATTCTTCTACATAAGATTATACTGTAGCACTTGTGTGATACTCTATAATGATAAATAGCTATATAGCCAGATCATTGATTCATCAGATATTCATATATTTTGCAGTTTTTTATGCGATTTATATATGAATGTAATGATTGCAAATAGGCAGAAATTTTAAAAAACCCTCCTTGTATAGTTCATACGCTCAAATTTATATGATAAAAGAGGTAAAAAAAAATATGTATGAATCACGAATATCAATTTGATATTAAATGAATGCAGAAAATCCAGAAATTTATATTTTTGCTTTTTTTTCCATTTATACTATGTGGAGGAGAGAGAGTTTTGGCGAAAAAAGTTAGTAGTAAAATGTCGATTAGTCGCAAAAAATTAATGGTTCCGTAAAAGTTCAGAAAGTGCAAGGATAATTATTGAACAAGAAAAATTTAAAATATTCAACATATTCTTTCTAGCCTGTACAAGAACGATAAAGGGAAGCGACATTGGAATTAAACATTTCATTTCTGTAATATTGTTAAACAATGTATCATCTATCTATGTAGTTTTTTTTACGCATCTTAAATTCAACAATCATTTTCCTGAATTTCTGAATGATTGTTCTCAGATACATGTGAATGTCTGAACAATATATGCTATTAAATTTTAACCATGTTTCGTTGTCAACTTCCTTTCCAATCTTTTTTATTTAAATAATAATGTCTTCGAATATTTAAAAATTGAAATAATTTTTCAGTGGAATAAAAAATTTAGAATGACTATAATTAATTTATTCCATTACTCACAATTTACTCGTGTTAATTATATTGATGTATTGAACTTTTTATATTCAAATTACCACTAATATTGTTCATCATTTTCATAGCTGCTATATTTTTACGAAGTATAACTGTATTTCAACAGTAATTAAATTAACTATACAATCAGCAGTAATCAAACTAACATCTTAAAGTATTTAATTTGAAGGTATCTAAAACAAAATCTCATATTTACCATTTGTCTTTTATTTTCCATAATATTTATTAACCATTACATAACATTAATTAACATTCCATATCATTCCGGGTCTTAAATTGAGGTATCCAAACACGTTGAAAATGACCAAATTCGGTAAAAACTGATATTTTTGTTTTTTATTATGTTAAGTACAACCATCTTTTGGCTTTATAAAACATACTTTCTAGAATATAAGACTAGAGGTCAAATTACAATCAATTTTATAAAGTTAAAAAACCGGTAGTGTGCAGGTTTTAACTACCAGAAGTGGGCATTTAAATTCCTGGAAATCTATCATGGCGAGTCTGATAACTCAAAATGTTTCAAATGTATTTCCATAAAACTTTTTGAACCTGATATTTATGCTTATTCTCTACAGAATGCACTAAAATATTTCTTATTGTATGAATACTTTTTGAGTTATAGCTTGTTATTTAAATAAGAGCTTTATAAAGAATGTCACATTTCTTATAATGTTTACTCAATTAGCTCTAAAATTTTCAAATTTAAATAAAACATTATAATTTAAGTATATTTTCTAGATATATGCATCTAATTTGTTTTATTAATACTTTTACTAATATAAGTTTATTACTTTTTTTCTCTTACTGCTTTGACTTTTTTTAAAAATATTTCTAAAATTTCACTTATAATAGAGATTTTTGTTAAATTGAAGTAATTTATTTTAAAATTGTTAGTTAAATATTAGTATTTATTGATATTGAGTCCTAAAATGTATTTATAATGTTTAAATATGATATTTTTTGTTAAACAGTACTCCGAACGTGTTCGGATACCTTAAACAGCTAATTATTTCTCAGAAAAGATAATCTAAACATAACAATTCCAATCCCAGCACATTTAATTTTGTGGTCTTTGAATGTGTGATCCCATATTTTACTTTTGAATCGAAAACAAAAACTAAAAAGTGCTATTTAGCAATTCTGAAAATAAGTATAGAGCAATTAAAAACTAGTATCATTTGTTATACCATTTTTTACGTCATGAGTTTTAAAACAGAGAGACTAAGAAAATAATAGTGTAGATTTTTTTTTTAATTTGAGGATGACTTTTGGCATATTCAAACAAAAATTGCAACCACCTATCAGGAACTCAGAAAAATGTATTTACAAAATTGAATATTCTTGAAACTTGTGTATTTTACTTTAAAGATATATTTTCTTATAAGAATAATTTTCGAAATTTACTGTCCGATGTGTGTGTGTGGCATGTCGTTAATGTAAGGATTTTTACGAGGTACTAACAAAAGAAAAATAAAAGTTATTGAAATATCTTCTGAAGCGAATGAAGATTTAAAGTCTGAAGTCTTGATATCCACGGAAGGTTCAACCATGCGTTTTGAGTCAAAGGAGTTTTAACTTAGAATGTTGCGTTGTTGCCCTTGAAGAATAAAAAAGCGTAGATAGATGCTTTATTACTTCCATAGCATAAATCATAGCGTGTGTTACACAATTACAGTTATGTAAAAGTAAAATTAATTTTGGAAGAACTATTTCGAGCTAATAATTTTCACTCTTGAATGGATATCTTTTACAACCATTTACTTTTCGGTAAAAAAAATCCATTACAATAAATTACCCCAAAATTTTTCACTCTGTTTAACTTGATTTATTAATTTTTTTTTTTCATTTTTCTGTGTACACATTACAAGTGGTCTAACTTGTGTAAGTCTTTATATATGTGACTTTTGTAGGAAACTCTAATTCAATGTATTAGCCCCTTTAATATTACCTGTAATTCATACATCGAGATATAGCATACTATTTGCTGAATTAGTTCATAATCACTATATTGTGGGAAAAAAACTCCTAAATACGTGTTTATTAATTGAAGAATTCATTAAAAGTTTTAATCTTAATTATTTTAAAAATTTCAATTTTTTTACATTGAATCATTGAATATTTTTTAAAAATAGTTTAAATAGAAGTTATTCATAACAAGTATGTTTTTAAATTTTAATGAATATTTCAATTTTTTTCAACAGATTCGGATTATTCATTTTAAAATATACCAGGGACCAATTTTTCAAGATCCAAGATTTTTAAGGTACGTCCCTGCCACGGTGTGTCTAAAATACGGTCTACCGGCATTATCCGGCAAAGTTACGGTTATTTTTGGATACTGATTCGAAAATCGGATTCTACACCCGAATATATGGCAGGCACTCACTTTTCGATCATTTTAATTTACAATATCTGCTTCTATAGACACAAAAACATTGCGACATTTTGGCGAATTTTTCCGTTTTTCGGATGTCATTAATTGAAATAAAAACTATTCTATGTTTTAAGTTGGATGAAATGATACACAGTATGCAAAATTATATTATGATCGTTGAGTAGTTACGAAGTCCATCACCGACAAACAATGTGACACGTAATTTTTATATATAAAGACATGTATACTGATGTGTATATATCTTTGTGAGGGTGGGCAATTATTTATTTCAAAGATTGTGTCATGTTTTTTAAAAAAATTATTTAAACAGAAATTTGAGACATACTAATAAAGTTGCTTTGAAAGTTCACTTTCATAAATGTTTCTTAAATTGGATTGTTCAAATTCTTTAATGGCACACTTTGGGTTCAAATGTATCCTATATATATACAATTTATGAAAGTATTCTATGCACAGACATCTATGCAAAATTTTTAAATACCTTTTATTCACGTTATAAATTTCTCAAAAATGTAATTTTTTTTTTCAAATGTTACTCAGAAAATGTCATGACATAAATTGTGCCAGAATATATTTCTTTCTAATTCACAAAATTATAAATTAAACACCTATTTTTAACAGTTTTTGTAGATAATAATACCATTACATGGTAAGAAACACTATGAGTATAAGCTATTATTAATAAAAGTTTCCTTTCTAAGTACATAATATTATTTCTACCGAAGAATATCAACTCAAAACATATTTCAATTTTAAAATATTCAGTGAATAAGAATTGAGTATTAAAAATTTTAAAAAAATACCTTACTTCTAAATAAGTTCAAATAATTCCATGAAATAAGTGAAAAAAAGTTCTTTATTTGTATATGCTCCTGATAATTATATTATTTCGATTATCAAATTTACGAGAACCTTTTCCAGGCTATATTACCCTGCTAAATATCTGTATCAATATAATTGACAAGAAATCTTCACATTTTATTTTCAGAATTCAGTCATTGTTTTTTTTTATTGACTAATTCTGAAAGAAGATTAAATTTGTATTTTTTATTTTATATTATAATTTTTTTGCAAATTCAATATACTATAGTTGTTTCATATATATTACAGCTGTTAGATTCAAATGTAATTTTCTTTGACAATTTCTATGCATATATTAAAGACATACACTGAAACCTTTGCACACAAGCCTAAATAAATATTACGCATACAATGAAGAACTTCAGACTTCGAGAATGCTATTTAAATACATTATTAAACCATATTTTTTTGCAATAGTCAAATTATTGCATATGTTTGTCACTTCCCTATACTTACAAGATTAAATTAATTCATATCGTTTCTAATTCGAAAAGTTCTTAAATTCATTCGAAAGTTTCTTTAAATGTGTTACTTCAGCGATTCTCAAACTGTAGAGGGGCCCCTAGGGAGGTTTGATAACCCAACAAGGGGGGTGAGCATATCAAAAATAAAAGTTTCAAAAAATTAGTTTACTGGAATGAATCAAAACAAAATATTTTCTGACATAATAAGAATACACGTTTACACTGATATAATTTATATATATCACCTGGCAATATTACGTCATCTCTACTTCAAGCTATCTTAATCCTATAACCAAATAAAAAAAGATATTTTGTTTGATTTTTTCTGCAATCCTGCTATGACAGATTTTTTCAATACTTTTACTTTTTAAACCTAAAATACTACTCTTTCAGAGAAAAACAAAACCCAGACCCAATCACTGGTCATTTAGGGAAGTTGTAAATAATGTATTTCTTTTGCACTTTGTTCCATGTCAAAGAGTTTTATGATGCACCAAGGATTGAAGGATTATTTAGGAGATTTATTTTTACGAGCATTTTGAAACATATAAAGCATAATAAAAGACGTTTTACGCAATTTTTTTAAAAGTAAAATCTATATTTTTGCATTGAATATACTTTCAACCCGGGAGGGATCGCGCGAAACACTAAGTAACCCCAGGCTCACGCAATCGTTAATTCCGGAAAAACTGTTTGTTACCAATGGCCTTGTCAGTATCCTCCTACATGACAGTCTTCAGAGGAACAAAACATATTTGTCACATATCTACCTCTTTTTAGGGGTGGCAAAGGTTTCCTTACAAAGTCTTAGAAAAAGCTATGAACATGAAAATGCCTGAAAATGACATTCCTGCAGTGTTAGTGAAAAGTGACAGTGATTTGCGTCCTTTAATAAGGTCTCGCACAATTAAATTCAGTTTTATTGGATTTTTTCTCAAATTATCAAACAAAAATTTAAAAGTCTTTGAAAGTAGCTAAGTATGCTTTCGCTTAGTTAAATTGTGATTTTTACCGTGTAAAATAAAAATAACTATAAAATAAAAGACTGACTCAGTCATCCCGCACGACCATTAACATTAGTATCGAAAGCGCGCCTGCTGTCGTATTAAAACATTTTGAAGTCTCGATTTAAATATTAAAAATAACTCAATCATTCTTCATCGGAATTTTACATTCTTTTTCATTATTTAACATTAATTCTAACTCTGTGAGGTTTAAAATTACAGTTGATTTTGCAAAAGAGTTGCAGTCTTTGGACAGCAACTGTGGCAAAATTGTCTCCAACATGGTTTCTACGATCTCAATCGCTGCTGGCAAAATAAGCTCTCTTCGCCAATAGTGTGAGGGTTTTATATTTAATATTTTGGTACGATACTTTGTAAGGAGTAAGTAAAGCCTTGTCATTCACTGACAACGTTTTTTTTTTAAAAAATGCTTTTTGTTTTTCGTATAATTTTAATTTTAATTCAAAGAACTCTCGAGACTTGTTAATGTAGTCACCATGAAGCTTTTGCAAAGGTCCTTTAAGTTCATTAGGTTTCATACTGTCTACTACCAAAATAACACACATAGGGGCTTTTCTTCTCCTGTTACTTTTGTAGTGGTTAATCGAAAATTTAAATATTCTTGAGAATACATACTTGATTTAATTTTCGGAACTATGCTCGTCTGTGCACTTATTGATGCTTTATTATCGTCGAATGTTTGTTTAGGACTTAAAAATTTATCCATGTTTTTGTTAATCTACTGCTGTAAATACTTAATACCGGGAATTACTACTAAAGCGCAAATTCTAGGTTGATTCAGTAGCTATAGAAGTATCGACTCCACTCAGACTAACTGGAATTTTATGAAGCACAGTATTTTCACATGTTTTAAGCAGACGTCTGAAAAGTTGCCCAGACTCACGCAGACGTTCACGAGAATGCTAGATGTGATGGATATAATAGAGAGCAGCATAGACCATAGACTATTTTTCTAATGACATTTCTACTTTTGGAAATGGATGATGGAGGAAATATATCTTTAACTAATATCATTTTGCAATCTGCTCCATTTAAAATTAGAGAAAGTAAAAAAATAACATAATAATTATCTAATTACATAAAAGTAATTTTTTTTAAAAAATACATATTATTTAAAAGTGAAATATACAAAATTTAATATTTATCTTGTTAATTTGTACGGTTTATAATTAAGTTCGCATTGTAGCTTTAGCACCAAGTTCATTATTATTGCATTCAATGCATTATTATTGTATGAAGGGGGGGGGGTGAAAAAATTATGATTGAAAATTGGGTACGCAATAGTGAAAGTTTGAGAAGCACTGGTTTAATAGTTTTAATTAAATTATATATAAACATGCCTTCAGAATAAATACAGTTACAGCAACATTGATTTTTAAGTAATTTAACACAGAATATATAAAGTGACTTAACAGAAGTCTCACAAATCCAAGAGAAATACACCAAATTAAATTAAATGGAAATAATTAAATGTTCCTTTTGCGCCCCTGTACTGTTTGAATAACGGACCTGTACCGGTGCGCGGCCCAGGGGTTGGAGACCTCTGCGTTTGATGATTCAGTCACTAAGCGCTTTTATTTCTGTCCTTTGTTAGTTGCAATTTAAGGAAGAGGGGTAAGTTGCATACCCACTTCCTAAAAAAGAAGATTTCTCTTCTTCGCTGCTGACTGACTTACTGAACGATGCATAGAAAATGTTGTTTTTCAGCCACTCCTACATTTGATATACATTCACAGTAAGTTTCTTTTTAGTGTCGTTGGAACGATTTTTCTTTGATGTTGTATAGATTCTCTTGAGAAAGCGTGCCCTGTTGAGTGGTTCGCCGATGTCGTTTGAATCACTCCTCTTGTGATTTATTTGGAAAGTAAGACTCTAAATCAGTGCTTCTTAAACTTTAAATGTTTGCGACACAAATTTCAATCAAGGTTTTGATGGTGCCCCCTCCATACAATAATAATGCACTTTGACGCCAGAGCTGCAATTCGACTTTAATTATAAACTGTACAAATTATCAATAAAAGTATTAAATTCTGCACATAATTTTGTATGTGACAAGCCCATGGGATTACAAGTAATCATTAAACATGGGTTTAACTTAATATGGATGAAATAATGATCAAATCCATTGTGCAGTAATTATACATTTGTAAGTGTATCTCATCATTGTGTGTAAATAAGTATTTTTTTAATATCTCAGAATATGTTTTGCTCTGATTCCTTTCGGTAAATTAATAATTTTTTTAAATCTTTTATTTTTGACTTTTTGATATCCTTGGGTCACCCTGGTTGGATTATCACGTCCCCCTAAGGGGACACACCCCACAGTTTGAGAATTGCTGTAAATGAATATGTATAGTGAACCAGTAAGGTTAAGTTGTGCTGCCATCTAGTGTTCAATTCCGGTGTCACTACATCGGCAACAAATGTGTTGAATGGCTTTTGTTTCTGTTTCATGCCAGTGTGATGTGAAATGACTATCTTCCGGTCTGGAGATCACACACTAGAAGGTTGGTACGTAAAAGTTCACCCCCCCCCTCTCTCCCTATCTGATCCAGTTGTTAAGAACTTTTATTCCTGCCTTTTGCTTGTTAACATATGTGGATGAAAGGGTCGCTCCATGTACATCTGTTTAAAAGGGCTGATAGGCCGATGCAATGGTGAATATGGTTTTGTTTCCTTCATTAACCATTTTATGTTTCTGAGGGTTGATGAATCACGCTGAAAGTAAATTGTATTAATAAAAAATAGATATCAGTGAGAAAATGTCCTGAACACACTCATTCCCACCCACTCCCACCCCATTTTTTTTGTTTTTAGCTGAATTTTTCCTAAAAAATTTTCGTACTATGATAACTATTGTTATTGATTCTAATATGTTTTATCACACTTATTTAAAATATGTTATACGTTTCTGAATGTCTCGAGCATTTTTGTTGTAAAGTTACCTGAACACAAGAATATCTAATATGTATAGAGTGACGTACAGGAGAATAACATACTACATGTAGTAGAATATGGTAAAAGCTTACAAGTAAGTTACATTTAATTAGAGAATTTGGAAAATTAAGTAGTTGTTACATGTTTGAAAAATAATATTTTATGGGCAACCCGTTTGCTTCAATTACAGCTCTAAATCTTTATGGCATGGGATGCACCAATTGCTCTAAAAGTTCTTTCATGACAGCATGATTCAAAGAAGATGTCAATGCTTCAACTAACTCACGTTTGTTCCAAAGTTTTTATTTGAAACATTATGGACAACTTTAAACCACAGGATTAAGATCTGGGGATTTTCCTGGTTCATCCTATTCACATTATCATCGAATCACATTTCTAGAATACGTTTGTACGGTGACATGGAGCATTGTCGACTTGAAAAATCCATGACTGATCCATAAAAGGATCTTCCGCTGTTTGGAGCAATTTATTTTGTGGCATTTTAATATAACCCTTGGCACTCATTGTTCCACTCATGATGTGAAGTCTTCCAACACCACGAGAAGACTTGCAGTACCATACCATCACTCTTATCGGACGCTTTGCTATGGGCTTCAGACACTGAAGGCTGAATTCTCGTGACGCATCGTCTTACATTGGCTGCACTTTGGTTACCAGAAGTGCAAAACAGATTTTCATCACTAGATATTATCTTTTTTCAATCTTTAATAGTCCAAAGGGAAGGATTTTTGCTTAAGTCAATTGCTTCTCTGCTGCAAATTTTTTCACCTCTAATGAGGCTGCGTATTTTAGTATTTTTACCTTTGCAGACATAGTACATTCCTCAGGAGCTGGTATCACTTTTTAGTGCGTCACCATATAGGCGATATCAATTGCCGCAAGTAATTTAGACCTTCAGTTTCCTCCACAGAGGGGGAAGCACCTGAGCTCTGATGATGCGAAAGGGTACCTATGAATTTAATTTGCCGAGAGCATCCAAGCCAAACGGACACTCAAGGGATTTTTTACGTGCCACATAATCATACGACATGGACACTGTCAATTTTCTGCATCATGAAAATACATCGACTTGAACCGGGGTGAACCCACAACTTAGGTGCAAAAGGATAGCGACAAACCAACTACGCCACACAGCTGGCGTGTTACAAAATGATCAGTCATAGTTTTGGGAGATATTTGGAGCTTCACATTTCAATTTCCATCAGTCCTTCTCTTACAATTTTTGGGTACACATCCACATTAAATGTCAAAGTCCATTGTTTCGAAAGTTGTGGTAAATAAAGTTTTCTGTTTGAAAGAGAAATCCTGTACAATACCCTGTACTTTCATAAAGTTATTTTCCTAGGTCATTCAGATCACTTCCTGTCCTCAATAGAATCTATTCTAAACTACTTTTTTCAATGTTTTCTTCCACCCATGGCAATTGGGTGCATGGAATAACCTTATTTCGCAAGTATTATTTTCTAAATTTTATTTTCAGTCAGAAACTAACATTCGTACAACATTCTAATATTTTCACACACACACCTCAAAGTGCAGCACACAACTATTTCCAATACATTAAAACTGCTGTATGGTATGCTTTCAACCTACATTATTACTGTTTTGTGACTGATTGGAATAATAACTTATATATTGATGTAAGAAAATAATAATTTAATTCCTCTTATTTCACTCTCTCCTTATATACATCTATATACATCTTGTTCAAATTTTCAATCCTTAATAAAATACTTTCTATTCATCCATTAAGTTCAAATACATTTTTTAAACTTGCAATGGATGGTATTTGATGTTTATACAGTTTTTTTTCAAATATGAATTCATTAATTAAATAAAAAGTGAATAAATTGTAACGAACAAAAATAATAGCCAACAAGCACTTTTGAAAGGAAACTCGTTCGTTGTGTCCCTGTAGTGCAATGAACAGCGCGTTGGACTTCTTATCCAAATTTCGTGGTTTCCAATCCCACCTGCGTGGCTTAATTTCTGAGACTGTGTTTTCTATTTTAATATACTATTTTATTTGAATAATTAAATTTAATTAATGAATAACAAACAAAAAACTAATCCAACAACATATATAGAAAAGAAAATAGAAAATTACTTTCTATTTTGTCACTTAATATTGTGATTTGTCATATGTACATACATATTTATATATTAATTGTATTTATTTAATAAAAAGTGACTAAAATAAAATTTTCTTTGTTGACCTAAGTAGGAATTGACTTAAATTTTATTTTATATTGATTATTATTACAATGACTTTGGGCTTATTTATTCAATGAATTTTCCAAATATATTTTTGAAACTATTTACTTTACATAAATTCTACAAACAAATTTAAAATAACCATGGAAGAATGTAGTAGAATAAATAACAAAAATTACTTGTAAGTTAGGTGATAATTTCATAATGAAATATTAAAGCTGAATACAAAAATTAGGCAAGAAAATTAATGTGATTAGGATTTTTTGCCATCACAGTACTTGACTTTAAGTACTAATTTGTTTGAAATATGGTATTATATTAAAATATGAAAAACGTTAGACATTGTTGTGTATTTCGTCTTATTTCTACTTAAAAATGCATTTTATAAGCGATACTTAGATTTATTTATTCATTTTTAATAGAAAATGCTAATATTTGTGTAGATTGTTTAGAAAAATTAAACACAGTCGGATTTCTATGTAACAAAGTCGCTAAATCCCGAAGAAAAGTTCGTTATATGGAAAGTTCGTCATAAAGAGGTTCATCTTTCAATACACTTTAAAAACCACATAAAACACATTTTAAATTCCTAAACACTACATATTAAAAAAAGTAATTATTCACACAGTTTAGTAAATTGATACCTATTTATATTATATATCTCACTCATCAAAATAAATAACCTTCACACACTCTGCATCTTCACCAGCATACAAAAGTAAATCTAAACCTCCTACAACCCTGCACTGAAAAAGAACCTGCCTCGGTAATCAAAGAAAAAGGTGATCATACCATCGAAGAGCTTACCACCCAAACTCAAAATCTGGCAATCGCCACATTTTTTGCCCAAGATATGTATTGGATGAACACTGTCGGTTCATCCGACACAAATCTTGATAGAGGAGTTGGAGGTGTCTTCTTTATTTCTCCAAACAGAGAGCATGAGTGCCATAAAATTCAAGAAGGGAAAATCGCATCCAACTTCACATGTGAACTCATTGCTATCAAGAGTTCATTGGATATTTTCCTTTGTAAAAGATTCCAAGAATCCAGCGTCATCGTCATCTTTGCAGACTCAAGATCTGCGCTGCAAGCCATCCAGAAGGGCAAGTGCCAAATCAGCCACAAAACTATCCAGTCCATCGACAAAATTATCACAGAAAAAAGATCCTGTTCGCTACAATGAATACCAGCCCATGTAAATATCTTCGGTGATGAGAAAGCCGATGGACTTGCCAAAGAATCCAGATCTTTCTCTCAATAATCAAACCTCACGACTCTCATCGACACCAATGCAGTTTTCAGCCGAAGGCTATTTAACAACAATTTTAAATATTCCATCCCATCTCTAAACAGCAACCGTACAATTGCATCAATAATAATTAGGCTTAGAGCAAAGCACGTAAGAAGAATGAAAATCTCAACTGATGGACAAAGAAACTACACAAATCACTGTTCAAACTGCCCTAATGTTCAACTGTCTCCACAACATATCCTCAGCTGCCCAGCTATTCAGGTCAGGCTTTTCAAGATCAACCCAGAAGACCCAGAAGGTTTAATCTTCTCTGACAAAGCTGTTGAGGTTGCTGAAACTGTCTTCGACAGCTTCGGAGCGATAAAAAGCCTCTTTTTTGCACATCATGGACACGCCACCAACAATCAAAATAAATAAAGAGAAATAAGCTGAAAGGTAAACAAGAAAAAAGAACATCGAGAAACACACTGTATTTTCAACATTTAGAAAAAAATTTATATTAAAATTAATGAATTTTAAGGACATTTTCTAATTTAAGCATTTAAGTAATTTGAAACATACATTATTTTCTAACTGGAAATATATGTTAAAGGTTGCACGGATGAGACCACCAGAGTTCTATTGCTCTCGGAGAGTTAGGCACCAAAGTGCAAAATTTATGACCACCATAAAATGGGTTAAAAGAGGGAATAACTTGAAATGTCCAGAAATATTTTAAAAATAGGGAGAAAAAAATTGAATCACAAGAGAGAGAAAAAGTTCGTTATACAGAAAATGCACTTCGATATTGGGAGGTTATTTTACGAAGAAAATCATGAAATGTTCTTGATTCCAGGAAAAAGTTTGCTGCATAGAAAAATTCGCAATATAGAGGTTCATAATATGGAAGTTCGACTGCATTTACTTTGAAGAATTTTAAGGAATTAATCGAAGTACAAGAACGTTAAAGACAAATGCAAAGTATATTGCTCCATAGTTGTTTTCAAAGCAAAAATTTGACACTTCTGGAACATCTAGAATTGGGAAATTGAAATAAATATTGTCTATTTAATTTTGAAATTAATGTACATGAATTGGAGAACCGTATTTTCCAGCGTATTACGTGCATCTATACTTTCAAAATATATTTTTTAAAAAATTTTAAGTATATTCACTGTATAACAGGAAACTTTTTTTCATGAAGAAATCTAAAGTATACATGTACAATGCTCTTATCTTTTTACAAAAATGGTTCACATAAAAACAAAACGTCACAAAATGTCTCACTTCCCTGTTGTGCACTTGGGCTGATGGAACAAAACAGGATTAAAAAATTTGATAATTCTTAAAGAAAACCAATTCTGAAATCTAACTTCCAGAAAGGTGCTTCAATGCATGTGCAAGGAAAGGATGGATGGACAAAAATGGTGTAAAATTATTGATAAAAATTGTTTGTGAAAAGCATACAGGTGTCTTAAAGAATTTAGAAAGTACTTTAGAATGGGAGATGTCCAGTCCTAAGATGTCCTTAAGATGTCCTCGTGTCCTTAGATGGTGACAAAAATTTACAAAAAGAGGGAAAATGAATGCATATAGAAATCTTATTTTTTTTAATATTCATTTTTCCAATATTTTTATAGTTATAATTCTTATACCGGTGTATTCTCCTCCCTTGAATTTGGATCCTTTTTTTTCAATTCTATATATATTAGTTCACACTCTTCTTATATATATTTATATGTCGTGTTCAAATTTTCAATCGTTAATAAAATATTTTTCTTTATCCATTCACACTCAAATACATTTGTTAAAACTTGTAGTGGATCATTTGATGTTAATACAGTTTTTTCAAATATTAATTATTTAATTAAATTTAATTAATTAATTTTAGTTTTAAATGGGAGAAAAATTCTATTTTGACAGTGAATATTGTGATTCTGTCATATGTATATACATATTAATATTAATTGAATTATTTAATAAAAAGTAACTGAAATAAAATTTTCTTTGTTGACTTAAGTAGGAATTGACTTACATTTTTTTATTACTTGCTTGAGTTAAAAGTGAGCGTTATACACCGGAATATACAGTAGCATTTTTTATCAGATGGAAGATTATTTGGATGTTGGGTTTCTGACAGAAAGCAAATTTTTCTCCTTCAGGAAGGATTTTTCTTACTGCGAGAAAAAAAATGATATTTTTACTTTTACGGTTTATTTATTTTATATTAATAGAAATTTAAAAAGAAAAAAAGGTGAAATCCACTACAAGATTAAAGGGGAAATTTCCGAGGCAAAAAGCTATACACTTGAAGAAACCGTCTACCATCGGGCGAAATGGAGGGAAAAGATAATTGTAATTTAAGTGGATTATTCTAAATAGCAATAAATTCTCTTGTATCATTGCTTATGTCTTTCTTGACATTTTTCTCTTTGCCACATTCTATTTTAGAAAAAATAAAGTTAATTGTGAAGTTTATTTGCTTTTATACTTCTAAAATAAATTTGTGTTTCTCTTCGGATAAGGGGGAAAAGTGGAAGAGAATTAGAAAAAGGAAATTTTAATAACATAAATTTATAAATTATTAGGAAGTTTTGATGTCAAGAGGGTAAAGGAAAATTTCTCAGAGGGAAAAAAAAGGAATAAGTAATGTATTCGAAAAAGCCCGTTCAACGCGGGCTATGCGACTAGTATTTTTTTTATGAAAATCTTTAAAAAAGATATTAAAATACTCTCAATGTATTTATCGGAATTAGAAAACATTATTTTTCAGAAGTATTATTGAAACAAAGAAATGATTGTTAAATAACAATGCTAAAATATACCTTTGTTACTGAAGTTAATGATGAGTCAACAATATATAATATAAATTCGATTCACAACAATGCTGCTTAACAATAAATTCAAAGAACCACCATCAGAAAAGCCGGAAAAAAATTTCATTATATGTGTTGACTGTTGAAAGGTAAACTTGCATTTGAGTTTAAAGTGAATTTTAAGTCGTTGTACCGAAATATTTTATAACGTGGTTGATTGAAAAAGAGCCATGGCGATTGAGTTTTGGTTCGAGATGTGCTTCTACGTTTTCTATTGCGGAATATCTGTCCTGTTGGAGAATGATCTGTCTTCATTTTGCAACATCGTTGGTTACGTACTTTTAATTGAAACAATTAAATACTGCGCCTTTTCCAGATTATTCGGAAAAAACCAACGCAATACTTCAGCTCCCGTTGTCTATTCGTTTATCACCTCAGAAATTTACCAAGACTGTGACATTCAAGCTCCATTGGCTGCACTGGACACAAAATCTAAATTGATCTTAGAACACAAGGGGAAAATTTTATTCCCAAAGTTTACTCAGAATTTGTATTCAAAATCTGTGGTGCCTTAATGATCGAAACTCAACTTTCTCCGATGGAAAAGAACAGCAACTGGATTGGAAAATTAAACAGAAAATCGAAAAAGAAAAACCCTCCTGTTGTTCGTTCCGTCGTCGTCTACAAGATCTGCGTTGCTTTAAATCTTCGTGCTCAACTGTGTCCAGCGACTGCAAGCGACGCATCGATATGTAACACTCAGCTAAAACCGAAAATTAAGAAAAACATCCCTAAGGTCCATTCTACTTTTATTTTCAACATTTGCAGAGCTTTGGATCTCGAGGCTGCCTTAGCTTCACCATAGGAAGAAAATCAATATTTTGATAATAGCAATAAATCAATACAAATATTAATAATACGTCTGAACCAACAGAAACACCTACTCATTTAAAACAAAGCACTTCACTACCACAAAAGAATCGTAACAATTCTACAAGCAAGCATCCTGCAGCCTGATAAGGCAAAAACTATTTACATGTGTCCATGACCATAATGCCAGGACTGCAAATCAGCATGACCAGTAGGTCATGTAATACAAAACCTCATAATGAAAGAAATGCCGGGACTGCTCCTCAGCAGGCATCTTTCAGCCTTATAAGGTAAAAAATATTTACAAGTGTTCATCACCATAACGCCGGGACTGCAAATCAGCAGGCGCTTACTGGTCATGTAATACAAAAACTCATAATGAAAGAAATGCCGGGACTGCTCCTCAGCAGGCATCTTTCAGCCTTATAAGGTAAAAACTATTTACAAGTGTTCATGACCATAACGCCGGGACTACAATTCAGCAGGCGCTTACTGGTCATGTAATACAAAAACTCATAATGAAAGAAATGCCGGGACTGCTCCTCAGCAGGCACCTTTCAGTCTAATAAGGCAAAAACTTCTTACAACGTGACTAAAATGCCAGGACTGCCCATCAGCAGGCATTTAGCAGTCAGTTACAAAGAACTTTGTGTGAAATTTATGCAAGTGTATTTGAAATATTTTATAAATAAATATGCAAATATAGTGCAAAAAAAAGTGTTTTACCTTTTTGCTAAATAACAGAAATTTTCATTACTTAATCTTAGATAGATTTAATTTAAGTGAAACATGTGTAGAAAAATGATCTTAGTAGCAGATAAAACACCAATCTGTCTATTTTTTGCAAAATTGAATTCATATCAATTTAATTTTACGTATCTTATGAAATATCTAAATTATTATGTATTAAGTAACGAAATATAAAGAGATAAATTCCTTTTAGAGCGTTATAATAACTATAAGATCTAAGTATATTATCTATGGTTTTTTAAAATATTTTCTATCTATGTATGCTGAGGGTAATTTTATACTAAACAGGTAAGAATTTACAATTTTTAATTTATTTTCTTCAATATACCATAATTTTATGAGATAAAACTGCTAACCTTTACTTCGAAGCTATGTATAAATAAGAAAAACATTTTATTATAATGTATTTTAAGTGTCTTCGAATGTGAGTTTAGTACACGAGATGATTCTGAGGTATTTGACGTTAAAGTCCCAATGATTATGTTATTAAAATGCTCAGACCAGGAGTAGTCACAAATTTCGGGGAAGAGCCAGTTGTAAGTGAAACAAAATATCTAAGGTGTGTCAAAGAGCCATTTACACACAAAAATATGTTTTCACAAAGAACCACATACGCGTGAGCAAGAGGAGAAAGTGAGTCCCTCGATTTTATTCTTAAAATTGTTCCGAATGTGGATCACATTATACCAGCATTTTTCAGACTGTGAGGCGCACTCCTATGGAAGCATGACAACTCTATGAGGGAGAACACAAGCATATTAAAAAGTCAAAAAATAAAAAGATTATTTAAAAAATTATTAATTTACTGAAAGTAAACAAACAAAATACATAATAAAAAACAAAATACACATTTACACTGATATAGTACACTTATAATTGCATCAGTTCTACACAATGTATTTTATGATTATTTTAAAATTACTAAGTTAAGAACAAGTTTAATAATTACCATTGACCCCATGGGCTTGTCATATAAAAATTATACACAAAAATTAACACTTATATTGTAAATCTTTACGGTTTATAATTAATCCCTTCACTGCCGTTTAAAAGTTACTTGATTCGCTTCCCAATGCCAACCGTTTTCCACATAGGTCCACGTATGTGATGTATTGGGAGAAGGGGAGAGAGGAATAAAGAAGCAAATCCTTACAAATTACCATTTTCGAAAATGACTTAAATCTGTATAAATGCAAAACTATAAATGTCTATGACCTTTTCTTATACCTAAGAAGAATCTCTTTTTTGGATTTTAGTTCTATCACAAATTGTGAATACCGATTCTGTGTAGTTTTAATTGTAAATATTACAAAAAGTTTTTCTTCTGGCTGATTTAAAATGTAAAATGTCTATAATTTAAGAATAAAAGAGGCATAATAAATAATCAAAATCAGCAATGTATTATGTATCATGTTTTTAGAAAAAAAATCTTACTGCTTGATTTTTCAAAATAAAAAGTTTTTTTTACACAAAAAGTTTAAATGATAAAAATAATTTAATTGGATAGCGCGTTACTCAAAATAAACTCATTTCCAAAATTTAAGCACGGAAAGGAAAATGCTAATTTCCGGAAGCCAATCAGAATTGAAGTGGATGCAAATCGCTGCAGACGTAGATGGAAGTATGCAAATATGTTGGGTAACAGCCGATCGTGCTTTCATATCAAGAAATATGCAAAAAGGGCAGTCTTATAAGAAGCCAGCTTTATGAAGGGTTACAGAAGTTGATTGTAAATGCTGATAGAAGGTGTTTAACTTTCGTACAATTTGTTTTCAAGACATACGTGTTTCTATGACATCCAGAAAACGAATGGAAGATTATGAGCGCTGGCGTGCTGTGGGGCGCATTGAAGCAGGACAGTCGATCACACATGTTGCTCTTTTTTCCGGCGTTCATCATTCTGTAATTTCACGTCTATTGAAACAATTCCAAACCACACAGACAGTTATCCGAAGGCACGTAGGTGGTTACCAAGCCCAAGGGTTACAACCCCGCGGAAGGTCGATATAATGCTATTGTAGCCAAGCGGAATCGCAGAGTGACCTCCCCACGAGTGACATCTATGGTTACAGCGTCCATTGGTTAGGCTATATCTGTAGCTACTGTACGCCGAAGATAACACATGAATGGACTGTATGACAGGGTACCTCGAGTCTGTGTTCCTCTATCCATCCAATCAAGAGGGGCACGATTAAAGTGGCCCCGGGAACATGGCAAATAGACTGTGTTTGACTGGAGCAATGTCATATTTACTGATGAGTCAAGATTTGCTCTGGAGTCAGATGACAAGCGTATAAGGATATGGCGTAAACAAGGAACACATAATCAGCCCTAAAACATCACCGAACATCACGGATTCCGAGACGGAAGCATTATGGTGCGGGCCGGGATTTCATTATAATACCGCACCGACTTGCACATCTTTAAACGGGGTTCTGTGACGGCTATCCTGTATCGAGATGAAGTCCTAAAACCCTCTGTGAGATTGTACGCTGCAGCATTTGGCCCTATTTTGTTTTAATGGACGATAACGCACGTCCCCATAGAGCTGACATCGTCGATGATTACTTGGAGAGTGAAGGGAATGCGGGTATGGCGTGGCCAGCATATTCGCCCGACCTTAATCCCATTGAAAATCTTTGCGATGCTCTCGGCCGTGCTGTATCTTCACGTTTTCCACTTTCAGCCACTCTTATGGAGCTGGAAACTGCTCTACACGAAGAATGACGATTGCTTAATTCTGCGGTGTTTGACCACCTAATTGAAAGCAAGGTCAGTAGGTGTAAACTTTGCATACAGATGAGGGGGGTCACATACCCTATTAATGTCCTTTTTTCCTGTTTATTTTCACTTTATACTTAATTCTGTTAAGTCTCCAGTATAACATTATCAGATAACTTACAAAAATGTAACATTGTTTTCATTTCTGTATATAATTATTGATTTTGTTTTATGTATAAATATATATGCTACTTTACTGCCAAATGTTGTGTCAATCAAAGCAGTACTTGTTGATTTTTTTGCATTTTACATCTTCGTGCTTAAATTTGGAAGTGAGTGTACTACAAATAGTGTTAAGACTCAATCATAAGTTTATTAAACAACTGAACAAAGTAAAAATTTCAACTGTTTTCAAAATATAAGAAAGTGTGAGTTAATGTGACGATATCTACTAACACATTGTCAATTTTGTGGCATGAATGTGGTCACTTTTGTAACACATTTCAATGTTAATTTGCATGAATTGAATACTTAAGGATATAAAAATGCATGAGTGTGAAACAAAACAAACTAAGTATTTATACAGTCTGTGTATGTGATCGATCTATATCATAAAACGATATGTAAAGTAAGTTCTGGATATTTTGTGGAGACGGAACCAATCTCCACATACTCATTAAAGTCTTCTTTTTTAATCCTTGCCAAGGCATTGGCAAAGTCTAGTGAAAGGGTAGATAAAAGCGGATTGTTCAGTGATGATTTCAGTTTAAGCATTACACTTTATATTTCTTATTTACGAAAGTTAACGAATGACGTCTTCGACCTCGTGTACTCCCACATCTCAATTAATCTAATTTTAAGCATTTGATATCAATCAATAGGACGGTACTTGAGTTTGAAGACTGTAGCGATGCATAGATATGACTAGTAAGAGTTATTGGGAACCATGGCGTTGGTGAATTGAGGCGTTGACATGGATGAGGTTGTAAGTCAAGAAAACCCATAATTACAAGGGGAGCAATAAACGATTTTGAACTGCTGAAATTAAGTTTATTCATTAAAAATAAGTACATATGAGATCTATTTATACATATATATGGTTTTTTACATCAACATACAGCATTTGGAAGTAAATTAAATTATAAATTTATAAAAAAATTAAATTAATTTTATTATGTAGAAAGTTGACAGTAAAAAGCATGATATTTTGTATCCATGAATTCCAACATAGCTAACAAGTCTTTTTTTTTAGGATCGCTAATGGCTGACCTTTTTCCAAGGGGTGGTAAAGAGTAAATTCTGGAGATGTCATTGAGAGTCTTTTCCTCTTTTAAAGATGTTGTGCTCCTTCCATGGTTCCATGTTACTGAAGGTTGTCTTAACTTGTATAATAGGCAAATTGGCTCTTGAAATTTTTATCCAGGAAGCAGTGCTAATCTTAATCGGCGATGCATTTAAAAATGTATGGCACTGAGCAGAAATATCGTAAAAATCTTCTCCTTTCATCATCACAAAGTTGAAAGGCTGAACATGCCGTGCCTCTTCAGCTATTTCATCGGGGACCATAGGTTTGCAAACTCTTTTTCCTTTTTAGATAATACCAAAATCACGATCGTATGGCATATATGAGTGACCCGTAACTAGAAATTTAAATTCAATACTATCTAGAATATTTTTAGCAACAGTATAGATCATAATCCTTAACATCATACGGTTTTCATTTTGGCCAGCGCAGTTGTCACACCAGACTGTCAAATTTCTTTTTGGAGTTAAATTAAACGTGATAACCTACAGAAGACAGGAGGAAACCTCATTCCCTCCGAGGCCAATCATGCCCTCATGCCACAAGCACATGAAGCTCGTGCTGGTATCCCCATTGTTAATGCAGAGGTTGAAGTTGGACAGCTGGCGGCTGTAAAACATACTGGAGTGTGTGAGAGTCGGTGTAAATATCACTTGCTGCATGTCCATGTTGATAGTGCAAGTACCACTTGAAGGCATGCGTGAAGAAACATTGTCTTCATTTAACAACTCAACAGCTTTCCTGAGATGTAACTCCTTCTTGGTTACCAATTTCAGTTTTTTGAGTCTCAGTGTTGTGTTTATTTTATTTTTAAGAAGATCACACGATGAACAAGTGTCTGTTCGAAGTCGGTGGAATGAAAGTTTAGGAAGGGATTTCCTGAAAACTCTTCGATAAAAACGCTGGTGAATGTTTGAATCAGGGTAGGCTTTAACAAAGGCGCGATACATCCTGTGGATATTTAATTCTGGACTCAAGTATAACTTTAAAGATTTGTGTCATGAATAGTGGCTTTCTTCGGAAGGAAATGATGAAATATGTCCCTTTATGAGTTATATATCTTCATCGGTATATTTTGTTTTATGGGAATGGGATCGTGGATTTTTACCCCTACGATTTGTAAAACAAACATCTCCCTCCTTCTTATTCTCAATCACAGTGTAAGCCCAATGTATCTCTAAAAGTTTTTGCGCACACTTGAATGTGCCCATTAGTTGATGGTAAGCAGTAGGTTACAGAGATTTGTCTCCGATTTAACGCAGGAACGTCGGTTGTGCGCTGCCTTTGTTGCTTTATGCGCGCTATGTTTATTAAGCCAAATAAGAAATTACCTTGGCCGTCTTCACTCTGTTTCCAAAAATCTGTATACAACTTACGCACTTCATTTTCCACTAACTCGTGGCATTTGTATTTGCATTTGCACGTAGCCTAGAGAAAGAAAACAGAATTTAATATTATCATCTTCATTGGAGCTGTGGTGGCGGTGTCCTACCTCGGAACCCGCTCACTCTGCCCGGAGCGTCTCTAAGTGTGGGAGGAAACACAGCATCACCAACAAACGCCATAATAACAAATATATTTATTCAAGTTCTGGTCAAAAACTCCAACAATCACAAGTTTAACTATAAGAAGAAACCTAGGAGTGATTCCCTAAAACGTCGATTAATCCTAATACTCAATTCTAAGTAAACCCGACTACCAGAATGGACAAGGAGAACTATCACTAACTGGCCTTAGGTCGGTACTTTATCTACTATCTTCAATCTGATAATTTACTTTTATAATTTATACCTTTTGAACGCGCGCTAAGTTCGTGAAGTAATTCTCCGGTATTACTTACGTGACAGCTTGGCAGCTCCTTCTCTCCTACATCTACAAAACCTATATATATATAGACTTTATATAGTCGAACAAATTAACATATATCTATCTCGTATTCTTCCTGAAAAGGCTGTGAAATAGTATAAATGCTAGCCCCAAAGTTTCCCAAGAGGATTAGTTCGGAAATCTCGCTAATAGCCCCGTCACAGAGCTTCTGAAAAATGTAATTACACAATTTGAATTTCATCTCAGAAACAGTGAAAAATTACTTACCAGTTTGAAAGGCATTGATTTTGGAGGCATATTGATATTTACACACAAACAATTTAACTGAATCTAAGACTGATGTAAACAGATTGTAAAAAGAAGCAATGTGTCTCTGGAGGTTATGATAGCAGTGATAAACTTCGCTTGACTTAATGCCTTCTCCATGCCAACTCAATCTGACTTTCTACCAGAGACATCTACTGCTGTTCATAGCAACTAAACCACTTTCAACACTGACTTACTACACTTCCCCTGCCATAAGCATGACTTCTTACTACTTTTTCCTAAGAAAATCTCAAAATCGTTTTTTTTTTTTTACTTACTACTTTTCTATGTCAGTGCCTCAATTATTGGCTAAAGAAGGACAAGTCTCCCAAAAATATACAATATTTACAAGTGGCCTTTGTAGCCTAGTGTCCAAGGACACGTACTTGTGGCCGGCGTACCAGGAATACGATCCTATTACCGCTGAAGATCTGCCATGCACATGAATGTCCTGTCATAGATGTGGTGTGGAAGTTGGGAAAGGAAGTGCCAGTACAGGTGTAGTCTTCGTCACTTGACCATGGTTGAAATCTACGAGGTCCGTCTCCAATTGTCCTCGTGCAGCTTTATAATGCACGACGTTAATATAACTCTGACTCATTCTCACGTTATTTACATCTAATAATTTGTAAAACAATCGAGCTATTTTTCAGTATTATTTCGATATTCTTTAAAAATATTAAGATTCTTAAAGCCAAATTGAAATAGAATAATATTCAGCAGTGTTTAATTGATTAAATTTTAAACTTTGCAAAAAAATTTTGATTTCTTAATTTTAAAAACCTTTTGATTCCCAAAAAACAATTTTTCAGTATAAAATTATAAGAATTACTTCAGAACATTTAACATGCTACCGGACTTTATTCTGCAAATACTATATGTTCTCTTAATCTTTATATATAAAATATACGTGTCACAGTGTTTGTCCGCGATGGACTCCGAAACTACTCAACGGATATTAATGTAATTTTGCATACTGTGTGTTATTTCGTCCAACTTAAAACATAGGATGGTTTTTATTTCTATTAATCACGCCATAATTTTTTTATTGCCGGAAATGTTAAGAATCCGAAAAAAACGTTCCCAGATTCCCGTAAGGGAATAATCGCAAAATGTGGCATTGCTCATGTGTCTGTGGAAGAAGATATTGAAAACCAAAATGCACGACAATTAAGTGCCTGGCGTATTTCGGGGTGTGGAATCCGATTTTTGAGACAGTTTCCAAAAATAATCGTAACTTTGCCAAATAAAACCGGTCGACTGTATTTTAGACACACCAAAACAGGGGCTTAACTTAAAATCCTTAACTCGTAAAAACTTGGACCCTGGCGTACTTCAAAATCGATAATCCGAATCTGATATCCAGTCTGAGAAATAGCTGTAACTATGCTGGATAATTAGAGACTACCATTTATTACGCAAATCGTGGCAGGAGCTTACATTTAATGTCTTGGTGCTGGAAACAGCGTTTCTGTTGTAATTCGGGATGATGAATGAAAACTTGAAATTGAATTTTAGAAATTCCTGTAACTTTGCCAGATAATGCCGGACGACCCTAATGTCCCTTCCAGGGACTGAACTTGCCGGCTCAGGTGCACAAAAGTAATCTCCAGTTTTATCTAGGGGAGAGAAACGATAATTTGAAATCATATTTCAGACACTACACTACACTTGCCAAATATTGTCTGAATGAGGAGAAAAGGAATATGATTCGACTAACGCATCTGGACTTTTAATTCTCTCTAATGATTGAACTTGCTCGCGCTGGAGCACCAAAAGTAAGCTCCGTGTGCATTTGGGAGTGTGAAATGAGAATCTGAAATTGAATTTTAGGAGTTTCGATAACTTTGCCGGATAATGCCTCTAGACCGTATTTTAGACACACTGTAGCAGGGACTTGCCTTAAAAGCCTTAGATCATGAAAACTTTGTCCCTGGTGTATTTCGAAACGGATAATCGGAATCTCATATTTATTCTGAGAAATAACAGATACTTTGCGGATAATTCAGGACGACAGTCTTTTACGCAAACCAGGGCAGGAGCTCACCCTTAAAGTCTTGGCGCCAGAAAAGTGTATTCCTTGTGCAATTTGAGATGGTTTAAGCGTATCTGAAATCGAAATATAGAAATTCCTGTATTTTTGCCAGATAATTCCGGGGGTTTGGAATATTCTCGGAGAGCAGTACCAGCCTATCTTGCCGACGTAAAGTGAGTGAGTGAGTGAATATTAACGTCGCACTTTTCAGCTAAACGAGGGCTTTTGGCAACTGACCGCGTAATTTTGAACCATGGTCAAGTAACGTGGACGACACCTGAGCTGGCACCCCCTCTCATAATTACCACACCACACCAATGGGAGGACGTTTGAGCTCTCGACAGATTTAACGTCAATCTCTCCCCTACACGGCGGATTTTCAGTGGTGCTGGGCTCGAACTCATGACACGCTAGCCATGATCCGATGCCTTGACCACTTGCTTACGTAAAGACGCAAATGTGTACCTTGATTGTATTTCGGAACTGTCGATCCGAATATTTTCAATCCAATTCAGTAAAATCTCATATCTACTTCAAATAATGCCAGACGAAAGTATTTTGCACGAACTGTGGAAAAGGCTTGCTTTAAAATTCTTGAGGAGAGAGAAATACTTTTCTGGTGTTTTTCTGGATGGGAAACAATAATAATGTGAAAATGATTTTAGAAACTCCCGAAACTTTTCTGGATAATGCCGACCGACCTTAATCTCCCCCTTCAGAGACTGAACTTACAGGAGCTAGGGCATCGAAAGTGGGCACCGAGTACTTCTCGGGGTAGGAACGAGAATCTGGATACGGATATCAAAAGCTTCAGTAAATTTTCTGTATATTGCTGGAATAAGGTCAAATGGTTTTGTGTTCGACTTCCACCTCCGGATTTTCATTCATCTTCTAGCATAGTTGTCACTGTGTTAGATGGTGAAAAAACTGCACATTCCGCATCAGCTGCCTTTGGACATTCATAAAATACAAGATGCAAATTGTACCATTGAAAAAACAGAGTGGATTGGCTACAGTATTGCAAATGAATTCAGTCATGATCAGGGATAAGTGTACAATGAACCATAAACATTTACTCAAAGCATTACATAGAGCTTTGTAAGATTTAAATGGCAACGAGAGAATATTCGGTGTTGCTGTTGTATTACTGTCTGGTGATTTCCGACAGGCATTAACAGCCATTACACGCTCTACTTTTCTCACGAGATTAACGACTTTTTAAAACAATCGTTTTTATGGCGAAACTTGGAAACACTTCGACTGACCATAAACACGCGAGTATATTTGCAAGATGATCAATCTGAGCAAACATTTCTTAACCAACTACTGAATATTGGAAATGGTGAAGTAGAACATCATCTCAATACAAATTGCATGAAATAACCAGACGATTTCTGTAATGTTCTTTAGGCAAAAAGGAACTGATTGAGAGTGTCTTTCCGGATATACTGTATAATTATCTAGATAATTATTGCTTCTGTAATCCTGTTACTTAATCAGAAAGATGTTGATATTTTGATGAAATAAACTTCCAGACACAGGGTTGTTGCCAGTTGATACAACGCCTTTTAAACCAATCAACACTATTGTTGATGAAAACAAAACCGTAAGTTTTCCAACCGAATTTTTGAATTATGTAGATGTATCCGGAGTGTCACCATATAATCTTCGGTTGGTTACCTGGTTATTATCTGCGTAACTTAAATTCACCTAGATAATGTAACGGTGTACGTTTGATCATCAAAAGAATTATATTAGGAACTTTTTGAAGCAAGCATTTTGACTGTAAAGTTTAAACGAAAATTCGGTTCTGCTACTACGGAATCTGTTGTCTCGTATTCCACTGATACCGTCAGAATTTCTAATACCATCCAAAAGGCTTCAATTCCCGATTCGTTTAGCTTTCGCGATGACCATAAATGAATCTGAAACCTGAACAATATTCATTTGATACTTCGACTTTGAAAATCCATGTTTCTCGAATAGGCAACTAGATGTTACATGCTCACGTGTGCGGAAACCGTTGAATCTATTTGAGTTATCAAAATACGTGTTACCGAAAAATATTGTGTACCGATTAGAGATTACTTTTATAAAATTATTTGTTATACTTTAAAATGATAAGAATAATTTTAAAAATTGCAAAGAATCAACGTTATTCACCACATATATGAAATTAAATCTTCATATGTTGTTACTTAATGACTTCGTTAGTAATTCATGCATTATACTACACTCAAATAGGAGATGATTGAAAAGCAAAATTAAAATTATTATGTTTTATACTTTATTTCAACCCTCCAAAATTATAAACGTATATTAATTTGACTGCATTGAAAGGCTTAGGATAATATTGAAGTAACGTATTAAAACAAAGCCACAGCAACGCGTGGCCGGGTCAGCTATAGCAATACTTTAAATTAAAGGAATATTAAAAGTTACCTTAAGTCAGCGCCATTTTATCTTTTGGGTGCTTGAGGCAGGCACCCAGGGGCCCGGGAGGGCCTGGATAAGTTCGATTTAACCCGATATTATGGACATAAATTTCGATCCACCAGCGTCAAGGGGGGCTTGTAGTTTTTCTGCTCTCAGTTCCCGAAATGAGCTTAAATCGACACTGCCTAAGTGAAGCAACTTCGATCGATTTGGTTAAATTTGATATAAGTTTTAAATGTTATTGAGAAAGTTAAAGTACGCAAATATTATTCAGCGACATGGTTTAAAATGCTGTTTTTTAATTCCATTATATTTAAGAGACTTGGTAACTTATTAATATATAACTTTAAACAAATCCAGCTTTGGTTACAAAGTCATAATCTTGACTTAAAAGCAATTTTTCGGTTTTCAAGGGAAAAGAATACAATTGGAATATATCTCTTAACAATATCCAATTTTTCTGTATTGTGTACATTAGAAGAAACTTTCTTAGATAAACAATAGTAGTTCGTCTTTAATTGTGAATGTACAAAATTACATTTTTTCCCGATGGGGCTGCATTTTAACAACTTAGCCTCTGCAGACACGGTAAGTCCCCAAATGCGAGAGCCATTTCATAGTGGCACCATCTACTGGCCGACTCTTTGCCAAATTTGGACACGTGAATAAGTTGTGACGGGGCTATTCGCGAGATACTCTAAGTAATCCTCTTGGGAAACTTTGGGGCTAGCATTTATACTAATTCAGAGCCTTTCAGGAAAAACACGAGATAGATATATGTTAATTAGCTCGATTATATAAAGTCTAAGTTTTGTAGATGTAGAAAGGCGAAGGAGCCGTGAAGCTGTCAAGTAAGTTGAACATTGGAGAATTAAGGTTAGTCGGTACACCCTATCCCGCTAATGTTAAATTGAGCATTTTTATGTACCTTTTTCTCAGAAACTATTAAATGTACAGACTTAAAAATTTTCTGTATATTAATTAGACTTTTTTATTTAAAATTATCGGAAGCTTTTTCAAATATACTGTTTAGTTTCTTTCAAAAACATTAATCGCAACTGTGTCACTATGAATTTTTTGAAAAATGTCATTTTTTTCACGATAACTGACTTTTACAAAAATATTATGAGAATATTAATAAAAGCTCCGCGAAATATATATAGTTAGATATCAGTAATACTCAGTGAAGATTTCAAGTGCTTCCATTGAATAGGTTCTGAGAAAAAGATACACGCATTTTTAAAAACACCGTTTTGAGATAATTGCATTTTTATTATAAAATGTCATTTCATCAAAAAATTATGAATTATAATCTGTATTTGCACTATTTTTTTGAATATTAGCTTATTCTCAATAACTTTTAGGACTTTTTACTTATTTCCTTTACTTAGATTTCTCAGAAAATACATATATAGCATTTTTCACTTTTAATCTATCGAGATGTTTTATAGCATTTGCATCATTTTTCTGAAATTATGCATCAATTTTTGAAGAATTTTCTGTTCTGATACATTATTGCGATTATAAACCATCATAAATACCACGTGAAAATGTGTCAATACATGAAAATATGACTTTGGTAATACATCATTATACGATAGTTCGAAAAGTTTCATTAGTGTTTCATAAATTCACATGTAAACACAATCTCTTAAAGTATCAGAATTAAAAGGATTCTTAAAATATTACATAAATGATATCCAAAACAACAACAAGAAAACTGATTTTATGTTTTAAACATGAAATTTGTGTATTTTTGGGTATGTAACAAGTTTTGTGCAACGAAAAAGGGCATTGCATTTTCGGATATATTTATGTACCTTTTACTAAGAAAGTATTGAACACAAAGCTTAAAAATTTATGTGTACATTAAATAAACATTTATCTTTATACAGAAGTGAAATTTTTTTTAAAAATTGATCAGCCTGTTAAAAAATTTAATTTTTGCACAGTAGAATAATGAATTTTATAAAAATTTTCCTTTTCTATGTTACGACATCTGCTTTTTAGCTAAAAGTCTGAGGAATATCTCAAAAATTTCACTTCAGTATACACAATATATATGAAATATAAAATAAAAAATTCCAGTTCATGCATACAATAAATTTATAGAAAAAGTAGACACAAATTAAAAAATATTATCTTTATAAGACAGTAATACATGAATATATGACATTTCGGAAAGTTTCATTAGTGTTTTGTATATTCACATGTTAACACAATTTCTTAAAGCATCAGAATTAAAAAGTTTCTTTAAATATTACATAAATGATATCCAAAACAACTAGAATATTTTTTTTATGTTTTAGGAAATTTATGTAATTTTATGTGTATAACAAGCTTTACAGGCAACGACAAAAATCATCACGTATCATCATATATATATGTGTACTTTTTCTCAGAAACTTTTAAATATTAAGACTTCTGATTTAGTCTGAATATTAATTAGACTTTAATATTTATGCTGAAGTGAGATATTTCAAATATAATTTTAAGTTTTTTCAAAACCATGCAATATAAAAATATTACTAAGAATTTCTTGAAAATTTTCATTTTTTTTCTACGATAAATGCTGTATGTTAAAATATTTTGGGAAAATTTATAAAGGCTCACTTCAGTGTACATAGTTATGTTCAGTGTACATATGAGTTATGTTTTACTGAAATTTTATGAGCATCCTTTCATTATTTTCTGAGAAAAAAGTACATAAATTTTTATAAACAAACTTTTTGAAAAATGCATTTTTAACATGAAATGTCACTTCATCACAAAAATTATGACTTCCAACATGTATTTGCCACATTTTATTCAACATTAGCATCAAGTCAATATATTTTAAGTAAAAAAAAGCATTAAAATGTTTTCAAATTCTCAGAAAATACATACATAACATTTTTCAGTTTTTGTTTAACGAGATATTTTGTAAAATTTACATCTATTATCACAAAATATCTATAAATTTTAGAAGAATTTTTAGCATTTATGTATTACAAATATCAAAGTAGAGCAAATATCATCATAAATATAATGGGAAAAAATTTATCTATATGGTTTTGGTGTGCATTTGAAAAAATATGATTTTACGTCATTTCGAAAGTTTTCATATGTGTTTTGTGTGTTCACATGCAAACATAAGTTTTTAAGACTTTTAAATTTCAAAAGTTTCTCTAAACTGTACACAAGATTTCTTAAACAACAAAAATAAAACTGTTTTTATGTTTTTCAACATATTTATGTATTTTTATGTATTTTGCCATTTTCTTGCAACGACAAATGGTATTACACATCTGAATTTTTGTATGTACAATTCATTCAGAAACTTTTGAATATTTCAGTTTAAAAACTTGTCTGCACAGTAAAGTAACATTTATATTTATACTGAAGTGATATTTTTTTAAAAACAGACTTTTATTTATCATCATTGAATATATTCAAAGATGTTTGTTTTTTGACACATGTGCTCTTAGCTAAATGTTTTTTTTTGTTGTAATATTTTCAAAATATCACTTCAGTATCCACAAGAATGCATAAGAAATATATAATGTAAATTTGCAGCTTTTTTTTCACATACAGTAAATTTAAAAAAATTTATTTTTTTAAAAAGTAATTTTAAAATTATAAATTATGAAAATAGTAGTTTTGAAAAAATTCATACCTTGCGAAAGGAAATTTTTAAATACTTAGAAATAATACTTTAAAACACTTGGAAACATGTTGTAACTCGAAATTCCGCCACCAAACTAATACTGTTATTCGAACAGTCAACTGTTATCTAAAGTTAATTGCGTTTGAATAAACAAAAAGAAGGCTTTGCAATTTTTTCAGGATATTTAAAAGGCAAATATCTGTCAAAAGGGGGCCAGAGGATGATTTTTTAAAAGTCATTTTGACATAGTTCTAATTGAAAATATGGCATAAATGTTATATCCCTAGAAGGGTAATGAAATACAGATTTCAGAAATATCAAAAACTCAAAATCGATCATTTCATGATTTTTACCCTACTGACTTCCCTTAACTTCACAAACTTAGCGCGCGTTTAAAGGGTGTAATTTATGAGATTAAATTATTAGATTGAAGATTTAAGATAGTAGATTCAGTACCGGCCTGAGGTTAGTTAGTGATCGTTCTCCTTATCCATTTCTGGTAGTCGGTTTACTTAGAATTAAGTATTAGGATTAATCGAAGTTTTAGGGATCACTCCTAAGTTTCTTCTTATAGTTAAACTTGTGATTGTTTAAGTGTTTGTCCAGAACTTGAATAAATATATTTGTTATTATGGCGTTTGTTGGTGATGCTATGTTTCCTTCTACACTTAGAGACGCGCCGGGTGGAGTGAGCGGGTCCCTATTAGGACCCCGCCACCACAACGTTTTTAGTTCAAACTGTCGTCGGATACTAAATATTGCCGTGATTTAATTTTACCGAGAGTACTAGAGCCAAATAGATACTCAAGGGATCTTTTACATGCCACATAATCATATTACACTCTTGTCTACGATTTTTGCATCCAGAAAATCTATCGACTCCAGCAGGGTCAAACCCGCAACCTTAGGCTTACGAAACGGGCACGCTACCTCTTAGCCAAAATTACTAACTGGCGAACATCGGAAAGGCCTGGGCACCATTGAGAAGAATCTTTGACACGAAATGCTTATTCAAAATATGAAATTAGTTACCTTGTACAAATGATATTTCCAATCACAACCTTTATACGATAAATGCTCGCCCAAAAATGTTGAGGGAAAGTCATATGGTACAATATTCTGCTATTGTTAACTTTCTTCTTTCAGAAATAGGACTTATAGATGACAGACTTCACTGCGGAAAGGTAGCTCGTATTTTTTTCAATATTTGAATCCAAATTATACTTGATCAAATCAGACTCTCATTCCATCTAACTAATATATTATTCACACGCAACCCTCTGAACCTTTTAAGTCATCAAAAATTATATTGTGTGTGTTTATATTTCTCTTAAATTAAAAATTTTAATATTTGGTATTAGGTGATGTAGACAGAATAATATAAAAGCGCTGATTTTCTTTTTATTTGGAATCATTTTACTTATCTGAAATCAATCACTTTGAGTTTTCCATGAAAATAAAAGTCAGATGGGTAGGAGGATTATGAGTAACGACTCATAATCTAAGAGGATACGGATCGTGTTCTTTTACAGACTGTTGTACACAGAAATTAATGAACGTAAAAATTTTAGGGCATTGAGGCATCATATTCCCATGGTGGGGCAATAAGATAAATGTGGAGAGTGTAGTACCTTCTCATTGGCCACCTTTATTAGGAAGGATAATTTCTTTAGGCGCGTTTCGCTGAAGAATGAATCTAAATTAAGCGTTAGGTTTGAGTGCGTTACATTCACTAGGATTTAGTTGGTTCCAGTCAACAACCATGTTTGGGCCGGCAACGCACGCTTAATTTTGAAGGGAAAATATAATAGGAACGTATTTTTTTAATTGAAAATTTCATGCACACTTTTCTTTATGAAATTTTTTTTTATTAAAATGTTATTGCCATGCAGTTCACTTCCACTCAACCCCAACGAATGAACGATAGAAGTGGAGCGCAAGCTAAAATAATTGGGGGAAGAAAGATTTTTTTTTATTTAGAAGAATGAAGCTAAAAAGAAACAAAACATGGGATCTATTTAGTGATTCAGTCGAAAGAGCATTCAAGCACAAAAATGCGTCAAAAGAATTAAAATCCGAAAAATTAATGAAGTTAATTGCGAGAAAGTTGCCAATATTTTTGCTTATATAAGTGATGAAAACTGATAAATAATGAGGAAATAAAAGCATTAATTGTGAAAAAGTGCAAACCCTCTCCTTTTGTGTGCTTAGACAATTTTAAGAAAAGTAAATGGTCCTCAGGGCATAAGTTTTCCTAACCAAACATAGTATACGGCGGTATATAAGTTATATAAACAGGTGTGCATTATCGCAACGGTATTGACGACATTATATGAAAGGAACTTTATGGCTGTCAATTCAGCGCTTACGACACAAGGGAAATCAGGATTGCCAACTTGGAGATTTAGCTTGAAGGTTGGCACTAATTCGAAAGTACATAAGTACCGTGTAAATAATATATATACAATCTGCATTTACCTATAAATGATGTTAAATAATTAAACTAATTGACATTTAAATGGTTTTTCTCAAAAATAAAAATAATAAAATGCTAAAAACTTTAAACATTTTCCTTTACTTAAAATGGATGAAATAAACAAATCAACTGATGAATGGGCATGTATAAAAAACTACTTAATGCCCGCATGCGAAAATGTAAAGGAAACGTAGAACATCTGAGCAATTGGATTCTCTTGCCCAGAATGAATCAAAAGTTTTCACTTCTATATATTTTGTGGTCATCAGCCCACACAAATTTTTTTTTAATTCCATTCAAATTACGATGCAATTTAGTGTGTTTATCAAAATTTTGTGTCTGAAAAAAGCAGGAATCCACGCACCCAATTATTCTTCAATACTTAATTCAGATCTTTATAAACTTAAATTTGTAAGTTCTGACTTTAAAAAAAGCCATTTAAGAATCCAAACAGGTCGCAATTTCCAAATCCAATCCTTAATCGAAATTGCATTAGTTTTGACATATTAAGTATAAGTTGTTTTTTCTCCTTTATATAAACTGCATCTACTTATTTGAATTATGGTAAATACATGCGGAAGTATTATGAGGTCTTCCAAAAACTCTAAAAGTATCAATTCTAAAAACACCCTGTTGATAGTGGCTCTTACCACCATGTTATTATTCAATGGTCTGCGTCTTTACGGTGATAACGACTGCAAGCACGCAAACTCCCATCATGATACTAGAATTAAAGCATAAACTTATCTGAAAAGATGACGTAGCACCATTTCTTTGTCCATAATCCCTATTCTCAATGTATCTGCAAGGGTTTTTGCTACAGCGTCAAGGGAAATTGCCATGCTGAGTTGCCATATTATCCGTGTGAACTTTCCTCGTGGCGGAGAGATATTGCCCCACACAGATAATATCTAATACTCGTAATAGTAATTTAAAAGAAGAAAAAAATTAAAATAGTAAATAAAAAAGAACAAACATGTGTGGGTGGATGCCTATGGTTTGAGAGTTGGAGATGATCTCGCATATTTTATAATCTTGAGGTTTCTCAATGTTTGCATCATGTAGATCTTATACGGATGCCATTTTAAAATGTATCGCAGAACCATTCGTACTGTGACCCCGGAATCTCCAACTCACGTGACACTGATCGACCACTTACTGAAGAATAAATGAAACTGTGGACGCTCTTTCAAATACAGAAGTAGCGACTTCTTCGACGCTTTCAGTCCCAGCCTGTCTCCTTCCTCTTGCGGGCAGCATTATAATATTAAGTCACTTTCCTATTCCCTTTTATTTTAAGTATATTGAAAAATTTAGTAAAATTATTGAACAATAGTTTAATTTTAAATTAAGAGTTAGAATTAGCGCCCTGTGGAAGAGAATTTAATTTAAGAATTAGTGCCCTGTGGGTTTGATTTTAATACTTTCTATATATTATGAAATATGTTTTTATTATTCAAAAATAAATTTAGATTGCAGTATAGTTAAATATATATTTACTGCAAGAAACATCCAATATTATACCTTGCTGAAGAATAATTTTAAACTCGATATAATTATTTTGTAAGATTTCTTACATACATATACGCATGTGTGCATGTTGTTAGGGAAAGGAAGTGTTTTCACTTTTTATTCCAACCATAAAACACCATTTCTCACTCTCACACTTCAAAACCCACAAATATTTGAAAACTTCTTTCCTAAAATGCAGTTCGATGAAGAAGAACGATTCATGCATGGAGAAAGAATTTCTTTGGCTCCTTCGAGCTGCGGGCATAAAAAGTTAATAAAGTAAAAATGCATCAAAAGTATTATCTTGCAACTTCTTCTAAATAGTGAAAAATTCTAAAAAACTGAAATCCTGAAAGTGTGGAACTGAAAATATAATTTGTTTTCGAAAGCTCTCGAGGTTTGATATCAAGAACGAAGTCCGTTATGTGTTCGAAAACTTTTCGAAACTTTAATAAAACCATTGGGTGAAAATAAATAAATAATTTTGAAAAATTTTTTTTATTAATCTCAAAATATAAAAATATCTTTACATGAGAATATGAACAAATATCACAGAGATGAATCTATATATGCGTAATAAGATTATTCGAGAGTTCTATTCAGGATCAAGTAAACAGTAAAAGAAATAATGCATATAGTTTTAAAATTATAGTCTGGCAGCGGTAGTGTTATGATGTAAATGTGATTAAGTTAGTTTTCTAGACCCTTGGTCTTGATATCTGGTTCGTTCCAAGCCGTGAACTGCTACATTGTTTTGGATGACAATGGGTTTGTATGTTGAAAACATTTTACGAGATGAAATTTTGGATGATAGAATGACAACGCCAGATATACTTTTCCAAATTTCTTACAGGAATTGGTATGACGACACAATAAGGATCATGAATTTAATTATCTCACTTAACCCTTTATTACCGACGGTACTTAGAAGGACCACTCACTTTAAAATTACGTAGAATAACAATTTTTATGAAAACTATGACGATACTTAACAGGAATATTCTTTTAAATCCATTCTTCTAAGGTATATGGCAACACGGGTTCTAATATGAGTATTTTAGAGGAGAATGCGAATAGTTTCATAGCAGAAATTGCGTTTTCAGTTAACGTTTTGGTCAATTGCTAAGATTGTCATTTTTGTTTAGAAAAAGTAGTTAATAATAAAAGGTAAGTGTCTTCTTTTTTGTATGTTAATGACGACCTTATAAAACGTTTGGTTATTTATATTAAATAAACAGTGTATATAAATTATTTTACAGTTGGATACCTTTAATTAATTAACTCTAACATTAAATTTTCCAAAGTTAAGTATTTTGTTTATGTATATCCTTTAATTTTCAATGTACTGATTCAAAAAAAGATATTGCATGAAAAAATCTGCATTAAGTCCTAATGCGGTAGATAAAGGGTTAAAATCTGGAATTTAAAGCTATTCAGCATCTATGAGACGAGTAGGAACGTCAACTGATCGATTTCCTCCGCCTTTCAAAATCAGTGGATGAACTGATTAATCTTCTTCAAGACCAGTGGAAAAGTGGGAAGTATGTAGACCCAAGAGGATCGCAACAAAAATTTTCATTCATAGAAGGTAAAACAAATAATTGATGATGCGTAACACCATCTACTTATTTTAATACAGTCATTCAATTTGTAGACAGTGCATTTTGTAAACCTTTTGATTGCATGAATGAAATTAAAAATGCATTGGGTCAGATTATGTAATAGCAAAATAAAGCAGAACAGATAACTTTAGATAGTGTTTCAAAACCCTTACAGAGATATGAAGTTCCCATAAATAGCTGAAGTATTATTTTTTGCTTTAATTTTTGAATAATATTTCCATAAAATATGTTTTCATTAATTTGATAATAGCCATCAAGTTTGATACATCTAAATATTTTCTCTCTTTAACTCTGACTCTTTTTCTGCAACCGGATTGACAACGCAACTCTCCGTCCACTCCCATCACGAAATTTTTTTTTTTTTTTTTGCTGTAAGTCAAAAAATTTTTATCAATTTTGATCCTTTTTTTTATAGTTGTAAATTCTTTCATATCAAGGTCATTTGTCTTCTTATTAATTTTTATTAGTTGTACTTTAAATGTTATTTATTAAAAAGGGCAATTTGAAAGCGTTTTAATGCCATCCAAAATGTCCTGAAAGAAGAGGAAGGTTCCGAAGAACTAAGTGCTCTCACCCCACCAAACTACCACCACTGGAAATATTAAACTGCTTCAACTTAGACAATCACCAGAAACATTGAAACCTTGCTTGCCAGATATACTGCGGAATCAAAGCATTTCCTATCTAATATCAGGAAATAGAACTCATGTTTCTAAATGACATTGTTTGGAGCAGAAATTGTAACAACTCTCTACATGACAAATTTTAAAACAAATTAAAACGACAAATTTATCATAAAGCTGGTTCTCTATTTCCATTTAAGCATAATTTTTTAGAAATATACTTATATCGGTGATGAAAAGGATGAATTGAATGCACTCTGGGAACTTCTACTGGTGTAAAAAAAGGTCCATTGTTTCTAAACTGCAAAAGATTCTTCACCGAAAAAAACAACTTAGAGCTTTGAGGCCTCCACTTTGGAGACAATGTAAATAGTTTTAGATTCACAACATTAGGACAAAAACAATTCGTAATAACTTCAAGTATTCCATTGACAAGTAACAAATGAAATCTGTTTAGAAATTTTTGTTCGTGTATATTTATGCCTAACTTTTTATTAAAAAAAAAGTCATACCTGAATTGCAAGCGATTAAACAGATCAGAAATTGTATTTCCTCATTGATTTTTTTACCAAGCCACAGCAACGCATGGTTGGGCACAGTTTGTGTATTTATATTTATTTATACAGTATTATATATATTCAATCCATTTTATTAACTTAAGAATATTATGTATCTTGAAAAATTATATTAAGAGAAATAATCTATTGCAACAGATAATATAATATTCATAAATAGTATTTGTAATGTGTTATACATTTTCCTCTGAAATATAATTGAATAATACATAGCTTGTTTCAGCTTCCATTTACGGAGTTTTAAAAAATACATAAGCTACTGATACATAAAGACACAGTGTAATTTTTTTTTTTTTTTTTTTTTACTTTTAGGATAAAGAAAGGAAGATTTCGTGAAAAAAAACTGTTATAAAAAAACTTATTCTGAATGCAACAGTGTTCTTATTTATCTTATTTAGAATCAAAATTCCCAATTTGAAATCTGATGGAAACTTTTCTAAATTACAAGTACATGATTTTCAGTTTTTGCAATATTTTTAATAAGTAAGTTCTACATAGTTCTCCAAGGTTTGGTATGAAAATCAACTGCTTCTTATTTACTTCAGTGCATAATTAAGTGATAGTAAGGAACAAAATATTGTGATTTACATTTTTAGTCCAAGCTTATAACCAAATAAAATAACTTTTAACTACCAATGGTCCATCCCTTCAGGACCAACGTTTTAGTAATAAGTTAACCCGCCGCCTAACGAGAATATTTTAAGCTACCTCTAGCTACCCACTCAGATCATGTGATTTGATACGCCTATAAATAGCGAGATTCCTCGAGACCAATTCCTCTTTCGCTTCTGTATTTTGTCTGCGTAAACATGTAGCCGGCTGCATTGTGTTTGTGTGTGCGTATATATTGTGTCGTCCCTGTAATGTTTTATGTGCTTTCGATGTGGAATAAATAGTTTTAATTAATCACCGGAATGTCTCGTCAATCCCAGCCAAAGAAACCATCAACAATAGCGATCATATTATTAAAGAAATTATGCCAACGGCCAACGTCGATTACATATATATATATATATATATATATATATATATATATATATATATATATATATATATATATATATATATATATATATGCCTTAGCACAAATGCGTGTATAAATTCCTATAGTATTTTCCAGATGCTTTGAATATCATCTTTGTTGGAAGCTGTCGTGAAAGAAAAATTTCTTCAGTATCAGAATCAGTATCATTTAACATTTTCTTTTTATAGATGTCAACATTGTTTTAAAAAAAGAGATAGTTATCTCTTAAGCTAATGTGAATATTTTTTTTTACTTTTAAAGTTTAATATGAAAGACATATAAGTTACAATTTTCTCAATGCCAGATATAATTTCGCTTAAGAAATAGTAATTATTCTATTTGAATAAATTGCAAGATATATATTTGGAAACTTAAAAAGAATGATTAAAAAATGATGGCTTCAGGAAGTAATTGAGAAACAATTTTTCTGATTTTCCTTCAGAGATAAATATTTTACATTAGTAAAGGAAAATAGGGATGTCTTTTTTAAAATTTAATCGCTTGTGAAGTAAGTATCTCATTAGTTTTCTGATTCTGTACTTGAAACTAAATTACGAAGCTCGTCGGTACTTAAATTGGCATCAATGAATTCATACTTTCAAAGTAAAACAGAACTCAAGATGAAAACGCAATAAAAATATATCTTGAAATTATTTTTATTAAGTATTTTTAAGATTAGTTTCTAATATACGTATAATGCGAAGTGTTGTCCTCTGCTTTAAAACTGTATGCTGGTAAAACTGATGCATTAGAAATTCTTAATTTAACTCAAAATAATTAACTACACAGTATTTTGTAAATGCAACATTTTAACATTAAATAAATATTTGCATTAAATAGTTCTTTTTGTTTCATTTTTGGATAGATATCTTAACTCTATTATACTAATTCAAAATATGTGCTTAAATGATAAAAATTTATTTTTATTGTTTTTCAGGTATGATTCTATTGGCCTTCAATTCAGTTTGTTTTAAAAAGAATAAGGTGATGTATTCATATTATTTTGTCATTGTATTATTGTAATAAACAATACCTTGAAAGCACTTTCAATTGAAATATGTATAGTTATTCAAATGAGGATTGTTTTTTTATTTATTTTTCTCTAAACAGTATATTAAATATATTTCTTTGTTGTAATTTAAGAAATATTTTACTAATCAAATATTTGTCAATAGAAGCCATTTACCCTAATGATTATATTTGAATGCTTGCTTGAAATCATGTTTTGTTTTATTGAATGAAATTATTTAATTAATAAGTAACTAATATCTTATTTAAATTTCTTTTCAAAAGCAGGTTTAAATTTGAATTTCCAAAATTAATTAATCATATCCACATTTTTTACAATAATATATGCTATTGATTCACAATACACAATTGAATTAAAAAGTTTGTGAATTCTTTCCGCATGTTGAACTTCAATTATTTGTTGGTACCGAGTCATTGTATCCAAGATGTCTCTGAATCTTTTATATGACAAGAATAAAATTGGGTTAATATAGGATAATCAGAAGCTTACGCTTCGAACGTCTTAATGTATCTTTTGTACCTTGAAAGTTTTTTAGATCCCAATGATAAGAGAAACACTTTTATAAAACTAGAAAATGTTTATTAAGTATACACAATGGAATTGCATGTAATAATACTTGAAAAAGAAAAGTGCTGTTAAGAGGATTGACGGAAGCAGATCCCCACTATTTAGAGACAGAAGTAAAATGCGAAATAGTCATCAGTTTCAATGCGTCATCGATACAATATTAATAGAGGTAAGCTTATATTATGTCAGAAACTAGTCGATATATTAGTCTTATAAAGCAGTCTAAAGACTCTAGAATCAGTTTAAGCATCCAGTACAAAAAAATTGGTTCAATTGACTATAAATGTTGCGCAAGAATATATTTCTTCTCAACTAAGGGGGAATATTTAGAATGAGACAAATGGGGTCGTACAGTCTTAAGTGTTAACTTAATTTCACGTAATTTTTATTCTTTTACAGAAGCTACATCTCACTCATTAAAGTAATGAAACGGATGGCTTTGCCGAGTCAACACGAACTTTTCCCTCAAAACACGGAGTTACGATTGCTCTCAACTCGAAATAGGGAATCCAAAGATTTTCTAAGACACGACTGAAATAACGAAATGCCACATTGTCGCGATCCTTCTATTACGGGTGTGAGAGTGTTTGAGTAAAAATCAGACATCTTTCAAGTTTAACACTTTTATTTCTTTTAACACTAATTAGACATCTTAAGATTTGTTGAGAATGCACTCTAATAACTGGACCCGAGGAGCAATCTAACTTATTAATATAACTATAATATATAAATAAGATCAGTAATCTATTTTCCTGAACGATTCTGCTGCAACACTTGCGTTAATCGTAAGCCGTAAGGTGGACGATTTCTCTTTTACTTAATCTTTCCATCTGTAATTAATAATACTAAGTTCGACCACCTGTCATTCACGCGATGCTTTCTTCTTATACACAATTTTCAACATCGCCACCTACTCCACGACTAACTCTTGAATAGAACCTTGCATTTACATAAAATATCCTCTCTACGTAAAGTGGTTTAAAGCTAAAATCACAGTTAAAAATAGTATTTTACCCGAGCGTATCAATGAAAGCCCGAATAGAACTGCTCAGATTATAAATAGGAGGCTACAATAAGAAGCAGCTTAGCCCTAGATAGTAAATCATTCCTCCTATCCCCCTTAAAGTTTTTTTTCTTTAGGTGATGTAAAAAGGACAACAATTCTTGACCAGTAGATAGAAATAAATCAAGTGTATTCATGAAAAAGTAAATAAAAGAAAATAAACTTCAAAAGGAATAAAAAAAGGTCTATTTTACAAGGGAAAGGAAAGTAGAAGAGTACCTGAACGAAGGGCCAGTGGAGAAATAATAATTCATGTTTTCTGTCACATAAAGGGAATAAATGGTTTTACTTTCTTACAAAGTTACATGTAAATGAGGGCCTTAAAATGCAAAAATTTAAACCGAAAAGCCATTTTAGTTATATGAATGCTTTAAAAACCGAGAAAAAAATAGTGTAGTGATTTTAAATTATGAAAGTGAACTCACACAAGCTATGGCAGAAAAACCAATTTCAAGCTTTTTTTTATGATGTGTTTACTTTTCAAATATGCAGAAAATTGTCTAGTTATTTAGATTTATTCTAAAAGGAAAGTAAAAGGCCCCCTTTTTCTTTTGTGCAAACATTTTCAATGTAATACTATTTTAAGTTACACACACTAATACAAAAACAGCGTTATTTCATTTTATTATGAAAAAAAGTATCTTAGTATTTATGTATTTTATAGTATACTTACATAATTTGAATGTATGCTGCAAATAAATATGTGTATTACATAATGAATAATATGTTCTAAACCTCTTTCTAAAACTAAAAGATGCATGATAATTCAGATTATCCGACGGTGTTCAAAATGTCATTTTTAATAAAAATTTCATTTTTTTAAAAATTTCTCGGGTTAAATCTTTTTTTTTTGTTAGATTAAAGAAAGCGAAGAAGAAAATGGACTGCAGCATACCTATGAAAAGATAATGTAGAAAAATATAACAAAAAAATTTCTAGATGCACGAGTTCTGAAGAATAATTTACATTTTTCGTTTAATTGTCCTGATTTTTTACACATAGAGATTTTAAAACATTCGGTCGAAGAAATCAAACAGCGATTTAATATTTTGAAAGAGAATTATCCAGTTCGTTATTTAAATAAGGTATATATATAACAACTCACAGGGGCGGCTCTAGGGCTGGACAAACCGGACCCATGTCCGGGGCGGCAAATTTTAGAGCGGCATTTGGACCAAATTTTAAAAATACTTAATTTTTGTTATGGAAAATTTTGAAGAAGTTAAAGTACACTATCTAGGGAAAAATATTCAGAGCGAGATAATTTCTCTTTATATGAGAACATTAAATTATACATTGTTCATAAAATTAAACGAGCTAAATATTATTCGATAATTTTAGATTGCGCCCCTGATGCCAGCAAGATCGAACAAATGACATTTATGGGAAGGTATACGTGTATTGAGAAATCTAATTCTAACGAAGTTATCGCTAAAACCAATGCAAGTTTTTTTTTTTTGTTTCCTTCTAGTTGAAAGATTAACTGGAAGAGAACTTTCAAATTTAATAGTTGAGAAATTAGGGCTAAATTTACTAGATATGCGGGGGCAGGCCTACAATAACGGAGTGAATATGAAAGGCGAGAAATCAAGGGCTCAATTTAAAATAAGAACGTTAAATCCGCGAACAATCTATGTGCCATGTAGTAGCCACTCTTTGAATTTGGTCGTTAATGACATGGCAAAAGCAACCTTAGAAGCCTGAACTTTTTTTAAAATAGTTCAAAAAAAATTCTTTTTTCGTCAACCTTTTTTTTTTAATGTATAAAGGGCATAAAACTTTAAAGCCACTTAGTGTAAATAACTTGGAAAGCTAAATAGAGGCTGTTAAACCCTTAAGTTATCAATTGGAAGGTTTTTATGATGCTTAGTTTTTATATAATGCTGAAATTGACAACTCTATAAGAGATGAGGCCCCTGGATTATTAAATTCTACTTAACAATTTAAGTTCCTATGGCCATCATTATTTGGTATAAAATCTTTGATTGCATTAAAATCCAATAAGCAAGCTATTGCAAACAAAATATTACGATCTACCATATACTATGGAACTCTCAAGAAATTGTAAAGATTTTTTAAGGATGTGCTTTTGATAAAATGCACTGTGATGCAAAAGAACTGGCCGTCGAGATTGATATATCTGCTAACTTTGAGGTGACGCAGCCACGTCACAGAGTTCGACGGAAAAATGTAAATTTTAATTATGAAGCACAAGATGATCCGATGGAATATCCTAAATTAAAATTCAAGATAGAGTTTTATTTTTTTACATTGGACGAAGACGTTAATGCCTTAGAATGCAGATTTAATTTATGAGTACTGACAGTAAATGTTTCAATTTTTGTACAATATATATGATTTAAGACCGTGGTAGGCAATACGTCGATCGCGATCGACCGGTGGATTACCAAGACATTTTGGGGTGACCGCCTAAAAATTTTACCAGTTAGTAATTATATACGGAAAATTTAAGACTGGTTAAAAATACGCAGACTGATTATAACAATAAAAACTTTACTGATTATAACAACAAAAATTAACTTTAGATAAAAATGTTTTTTTTAAATTTATTTTGAATTGTTTCTTAATAATTGTATCATTGATACAATTATATTTAGGGGTATTATTATTAAGATTATATCTTGTGTTTTGCTTTAAATTCGGTTTTAAAGGTGTTTTTTTTACTTTAGTTCTATAGGTAAGCACACACACACATATTCCGCACTTATTATTAAGTTATAATAATCTTTTCCTTATCTCACCACACCTACGACATTGGGCACTAATGTACACAGGAATTCTTAAAGGGAAGGAGGTCGAGTATTGAAGGTTTACCATTCTCGTATCATACCTCAATACGCAGCCAAACATATTTTTTTGATTTTGTCGATTGTCGGGAACAAAAACCAGCTAACAATAAATTACTGAATAAATAATTAACATTAATAAATAAAAAAAATACTAATAGCAAATACTTAATTTCATTTTACATACTATATACATGGGACTATAATGAATCGGAAAAAAATGAAGGGTTATGAGGGAGGGTCCGGACCCGCGTGGACCCCTCTCCCGCCCTTGTGTGCGCCACTGACACTGGGTGGACCGCAACTCCTTGAAAAAATTACAAATAACTCGCACCCTGGAAAAGTCTGCCCACCCCTGATTTAAGAGATACCCTAAAACTTTAATTAATTAAAAACTGTAAAAAATTTAGAAATGATGTTGACCGAAGGAAAATCATTGGATGTAAACGCGCTTGACTGAGCAGATGAGATAATGTCAATTTCAGCTTTAGTAGGCAAAAAAAAAGAAGAAAAAAAGGACCAGTTGAAGATTTAAAATTTATTTCTGTTTTAGAATTTGCTCCAAATCTTGCTACTGCAATTATTTTACTTTCTTTGCTAATAAGTTTGGCACAAGTGTAGTTATTTGTCTCTCAAAATTTAAATTAATAAACAATTTCTTATAGTTCACAAATTCTAAAGATAGATTAAATGGCTTTGCTACATTGGCTATCGAACATGAAATAGCTAAACAAATTGATCAGAAAGTTTTTAGAATTAAAAGTCAGAAAAAAAAAACAGTGGTAATTTCTTATGTTTTAGTTTTGATATACATATATATAATATCAAAAAATGAAAAAAATACATAGTATAATAAAATGATAATACTAAATTATACCACTAACAAAGCTAAAAGATACAAACCAGATTTCAAGAAACATAACTATAAAAAATGATGGAAAAGTATAGTGTACAAGAATTAAATAAGCGTATGTATAGCAGGAAATGTATATATATATATATATATATAAGCTATATATACATACGCTTATTTAATTTTTGTACATATACTTTTCCATCATTTTTTGTATCCATCATATGTACTGTTAGCTCCCTCTTTCTTCGCAAGGAATATTCAAGTTTTATAAATGTGCATTTATGAATAATTTTTATCTTTTTTTTAATAATAGATTATTATTATTTTTTACTTTGGGGAGAGGGGAGGCATTTTTCATTTCTGTCCGGGGTGGCAAAATTGCTAGAGCCGGCCCTGCAACTCATTAGGTTATCTGTAAATGTATAACATACATTCTAAAAGGTATGGTCTATAATGTTAGAACTGATTCGTCTAATTGTACTTCGACACACATTCACACAAAGATATACAGGGTGTCCAGCCTTAATGTGACCTAGTAGCTAATTCCCGAACCGTTCGGTTTAGATATGCACTTCCAATTTGAAAAATGTTTTAAAACAGGTAAGGAATGTTTTTTCGTGCTTTTCAATCCAAAAAACCCGTTTAGAAAAAAATTACAAAAATTAATTTTTTATACGGTCCCTGGTCAAATCACTTATATTTAGAAAAAGATGCAGTACACAAAAAAAAAGCAAACGCAAAAAGTTTCATTTTATTAGGATACAAACTCGCCGAGTTATGGAACTTTGAAAATCGTACTTTATATGCATTTTCTAGGTTATTTTCAAGAAGCTAGTAAGGGGCCGTCTACAAAGTGAAATTAGTTGGAACTCTGCTAGTAACCTTTCTCTCTTGCACGTCACTCTTATGTAAATCGTTTTTAAATTTAAAAGCATATGTTAGTAATACAATAAGTGAGTACTTATGAAATAAAATTTATTCTGTGTATATGTAAAACGTAGAAAAAATAAAATATTTTGAAAGAAGAAAACATTTCAATAGGAGTTCCCAAAAATAGTCTTACATGCTGCGGCTTCAGTCTGATTTGCTGCGTTTTTGCTGATCATGACGAACGTTACAAATCTGTTGTGCAGTCGCTTGCAATTGCATACAGACGTATTCTAATATTACGAATTATAGTAGGGGAGAACGAGATGTATACAAATGAAGAAACTGCGAAATGGTACTGTTTTATGGGCAGTGTAATCGAAATAAGAAAGAGGCGGCAAGACTTCATGCCATTTAATTTCCCACTCGAAGACATCCATCTTATTGCACAATTGCCCGTGCTGTTCAGCGCTTGTATTAAACTGGGAGTTGCAATAGACGCATTCCCTGTCTCGTGCCTTCAGCATTATTTAAGTTAATTTGGTCATTCTGATATAATAAAGCCCCTGATTCATGATTGGCGCATCATTCCACATTATGCTATAATTTGAACGGCAAATCTTGTATTATTTTGCTGCTATTTGTTAAAACAAGGTGTTTTAATCTTTTCAGTACAAGTTGTATTTTTTTAATTTAATTTTTTTTTGTTTGCCATACCGTAATACAAATTGTCAATCTATGCTGTTTACTACGATGCTTTAATTTTTCTATGATATTTTTTTTTTTTTTTTGCTCTTTCTGTAGATAGTGAATTACTGTGCTCTAAACTCACTTTATATACGACCCCCTTTTCTGAGCAACTCAGATGCTTCAAATTTATGTAGGCATAACTCGGCCAGTTTTTATCGTAATAAAATGAAACTTTTTGTGTTTACTTTGTTTTTGTGTACTGCATCTTTTTCTAAATATAATGATAGGACCTGGGGACCGTATAAAAAATTAATTTTTGTAATTTTTTTGTAAATGGATCTTTTTGTTCGAAAAGCACGTACAAACATTCCTTACCTTTTTTTAAACATTTTTTAAATTGGAAGTGTATATCTAAACCGAACGGTTCGGAAATTAGCTATTGTGTCAAATTAAGGCTGGACACCCTGTATATTCCTTTTATAAAACTACTTCCCAAATATTTAATAGAAATAAGTTGCTTAATAATTCTCTTTGTTTAATAAACAATTAATTGGCAGTAACATTTTTATTTGAAGTGAGTGAACTGTTTCAAAGCAAAACATTTAATGAAAATTATTAAAAACGGACACTGGGGAAATCGAGGAGCAAATAGAAGATATAATGAGATACGTCTTTCGGAAAAATCAAATGTTGACTCGGAAGTAGATCTCAATGTTTAAAAACATGAATCAAATGTTTCAGATACTTCGATTAGTCGATAAAAAGAAATGTTCTCCGATTCCGATATATCGCCATACCGAGCTAAGGAATAATCTTCTAGCACATGGATAGAAAAGAATATATATAATATTCTCGTGATGAAAGTGCACGCATTTAAAGAGGTTAAGAATGTATGTGTCTATTTATATAAATAGTAGTTGCTGTAAACAATATATTTATTATTTATTTATTTCCTTTTCCCTCGTATATTTTTTATTCAAATTATCAAAATAAAACATAGAAATTCAGTTAAAAATATCAATTGGCTGTAAAAATAGAGGTTCAGAATACTTTTTTTCCCCTCTTTAAAATGGCTTTTATAAAGTATTAGTTATTATTATTATTAAGCATTAACAATTACTTATTAAAAATAATTTTCTTAAATATGAGACTTTTGTAACTGTTTCAATATATATTTACTATTATAAAATTTATATATTCTAAATATAAAGTTGATATATTAATTACATATTTTTAAAAGAAATTTAATGTATTGCCCAATTATTTGGAAGTGATGAGTATTTTTGCTTGGTTTTTGAAATAAATAAGCTGTCAATTTTAAATCAGTTTATGTAACACAAAACAAAATTGGTAAAACTCAGGACGTTTTATGTGGTTCCTCTATGGTACCAAATAATCTCATAATTCTAAAATGAAATATTACTAAGCTTTAATCCATGATTCCGAAAATCACTTTATTACAAGACCCAAATCCATCCCAATTCCCAGAAACTTAAGCTTTTAGAATGAAAGAGATGCTGAGATCAATATTAAACCGGAAATTATTTTCATATTCCAGACATTACCTTAGTAAATTACTTTATAAATCTTCTTAAAATTATAGAATAAGTACAAGAGGAATATTTTCTTGAACACCGATAACAATTTGTGTCAGAACAAGCGTTTACCTAATTACTCCCCATTGTAGCTCTGAGAAACCCATTGTCTTAGATTTTATGATACTCTTAATGTATCTGTGTAGAAGTTGGAGGAGCTCATGGATAAAGCTTCTCCATGGTTTCAAAATTTAATTTATCTTTGTTAGTTTGTTCCAAAAGAAATTCAAGGGAAAGCTCTTTTATTCGATTAAGGGATACTTTCCATACATTCGTCTTATTGCTAGGGTCTTTCATTTTTTAAAAATTGCATTTATAGTACAATTACTGTTCTGTGAATATTAATTAGAATTTTATTATTATTTATGAAAATTGCCACAATGGTGCTAATTAAACGAAACTTGTAAAAAAAACAGGAGGGCTTTTTCTTGTTCTTGACATGGCCTCAGTAAGAACATGATTTAAGTTCCTGGGTATATTCTGCATTATTCTGGATATATTCTTCAAGGAACTAGGAATTTTTAACTATATGATAGCTTCCAACAGTGTCCTCCATCATTATGCATGCCTGACACCCATTTCTAGACCTAAGCCTACCACCATACATAACATTTAGTCGAAAGGCTGTGCTCGGTCGAGTCGATTCGTGTCTAGGTTTGTGAAATTGGGATTACGGAGATTACGGTTTGTTACGAGTCACCATTTATATAAGCATTTGTTTCCGTATGGAATGTACTGTGTACTTAAATGTACTGTGCACAGGTGGGACCTATGTACTTTTGCATAAAGACCCTTGTCCAAAAGAAGTCTTCAGACATCACTGATTACAGAGATAGTTGTGTGGAAGAAATGAACCATGAAAACAGACGAGTCGAAATCATTGCAGTAAGTTTCACAGTACGGCGTCACCACAGGATGTTATTCACTTCATTCGTATTGGTGGTGACTGACCATGCCTCTTTCTTTAGTGTATTGCCAGAACATTGAAGTTGTCTACATTTGTTACTCTCTGTCCCCAACTAATTATCGTTTACTAATGTACAGCTTGTAGAATATCTATACAGGAAGGAGACGGTGTAAAAAAGCGCCTTTGAATTTTTATTTTTGTTCATATATTGGATAAGGTATAAACAATCGCAATGTATTAGATTTGGAGGGAAAATTAAAATTGATGATACCCAAAGGGACTAGAGAAAAAACTAACAGTATAAGATTGATTGAAGTATTAATTTGACAGATATTAGTGTAAAGTTTTATTGCGAGTATTTTTTTTCCTTTTGCAAATGAAGTTCGGTCATTAAAACATCTAGTATATATTTAAATAGAATATTGTGATTATTTTCAATAAAGTAGTTTTGTTCATCTGATTTTATGAATAAACGAATTATACCTTTTCCACTTCTACTCTTAACATTTCTCTATACTTGAAAATATAATTTTTTTAAAGAAAATTATTGATATTTGCTCAATTCTCAACCAGGTATTTTTGCTTCTGCTCCAGCATGCACCAAACATGCTCATGCATATAATTAAAACATACAAGAAAAAAGAGGAGTTGAGACAAAAGCAGGGAACAGCCTTTGTTATAAAATACTATTCTTTCTCTAGTGATGACCAGCTCGTTATTCGTTTAATAAATATGCTTCAAGAAATTTTATCCGATTAATTTTTAAAAGAAGATGAGGAATCTTGAAGAAAAATGAAACTTCAGAGAAAAAAAACTACTTTGTTAGCATGCAATATTAATTTTTCGCTTCTAACATCATAAGAAGGATCAATCCAAAGAATGTTCAGAAGATTCTGAATTTTAAAAAAAAGAGAGAGAAGAATTCTTTGACATCACAAATATTAAGAACTTAAAATCCATGTAAATTTTCTAAGCCAAAATACAAGATATTCAATAATTTTATTTTTGAAAAATGTAATTAAACTTCTTTAGAACTCTTTCTTGAAACACTCATTAGAACTTTTACGCATTGTTTGCTTCTAAAGTATCAGTAAATAAAAAAATATGTGTGATCAGCTGGAAAATAGTTGTAGCTATTGAGCCCTCTACGCATATCTTATATATATATATATATATATATATATATATATATGCATATATATATGTATATTGTTTCGCTATTTCAAGAATCTAGAAAGGTTTTTTTTTAATTCATTGTGGACTTGAAAATGCTTTACACTTAATTCTTTTTATTTAACAATCAATTGGAGGAACGTTTTGACTTCAACTTTAGTACTTAAAAATGTACCGCTTCGTCAAATTTCATGGTGAGATGAAGCATTACCACCGGATTTGTCCAATCAGCGTACTGAAACCAAGAAATTGTGATATTTATTGATGGAGTGTATAAGGTGAGGACCTCTAAAAAGAAAAGAATAAAACTTTTGCCAATCATAAGCTTTGAGAGTTTGTTTTGTCTCTACTTTTGTTTTATTTTATTATAAGTGTGCGAGCTTGTTTGTATAATTAGTTCATACATTAATAAGCTATGTTATAATAAATTCATATTTTTAATCAACATATCACGTGGGTAATCAAAAATAATTAAAGATGCAATTTCTTGAAGGTTAGGGACCCAAATAAGTTAAACCAATACTTTCTCAGGAGAATCTTGGGAGAAAATATTCATGTATTTTTGAAAATATAATGAAATTATTCAGCTTCAAGAAACTTCCTTTAAAGATCGCTTAGGAAAAGTACCTTAGTCTAAAACCACAGAAATAGCATATACAATAATGTATTTATTTTACTGTGTCCTTTACTATTTTCTAAGCTTGATGTTTTATTTCCGATGATTTCACCTTCTTCAGTCAGTCAATTATAATACGTACACACAGATGGAAATATATACACCTTTCTGGTCTCAACCTTATTTTATATCAGGGGTCGGCAACCTATGGCACGCGTGCCAAATGTGGCACGCGGAGCAATTTCCAGTGGCACGCCACCACTCTACAAAATTATAAGATATATACTATATATAAAGCTAAATCGTTCTGACTCTCCTTTCATCCCCTCGTACATTTTTATATAAAGGTTTTTGCCATAAAACGATTCTGCTGAATCAGCTTGCTTGTAGTTTGTGTGCTTTATGTAAAAGAAAACATCTTCTGTTTAAATGTGACTTACTATTAGCATTAAATATTCAACACAAATAAAAATTATTGAGTAATACTTGCAAAATTGAGAATCATTCATCACGGCTCTGTAAATAAAAAAGTAAGTAGTTTGTCTTTTACCCACCAAAAGTTTGGGCATCGACGGAAAAAGAAAAAACAAATGTCTTAGGTATAAATCAAGATTCTGCTTAACAGATATAAATCAAGATTGTGCTTAACAGACATTTTTCATCCGAAATATATTAAACAAAAATTGTTATTCCATGAACATATTTAACTTGGATTGGAAATAAATTCCGTGAAAAGAAAACACACAATGATGTGGGTTAATCAGGCAAGTGAATCAGATTTCATAACAAAGGTCCTTTTTAACTAAATATTAAGAGAAAACGTAATTTTTTGAGTGTTGTGCGAAATAAGCCATAATTATTTTATGTTTTACTTTTGGAGCGAATTAAGCTAATAGAAATAGATATTATAACACATCTTTTATGTTTTCTCTTAGTCACGCAGATATACGAATACCGAGTGTGAATTCAGTCGAAAGTTAAATTTAGTTTGATGCACGACGTGATTTTTTGGTCACTTTTAAATTTGTCACGTTGTTAGTTTTATTGTGAAAATTTGTATATTGTTTGTTTCATCATTGTGCCAGTTAATAGTTACATATTGAATCAAATGGCGACTAAAAAAAGAAAGCTTGATGTTCGCGATTTCCAAGATTCTTGGACTAACGAATTTGGATTCATACAACAAAAAGATCGCGCTGTATGTGTGCTATGTCGCGAAAGTGTCGTATGTCGTACGTCAAGTGTGTACAAAGACATTTTCAAACTAAACACCAGACCACATTTAAGAATTCTGATGAGAAATGTGAAGTTTTAGAAAGAGCTATTTCTGGATATAAAAAGGAAATTACATTTTTGTGTCAAACAATTGGAGTCAAACCAAAAGCGACAGAATGTAGTTTCGTCATTGCTCATTGTTTAGCAGCCAAAGGAAAACCATTTACAGATGGCGAACATATAAAGGACATTTTTAAAAAGTGCTGAAATATTGTTCAGTGATTTACCTAACTTGGAAACAATATTATCACGAATTCAAGAAATACCTGCTTCTGCGCGAACTGCTGAAAGAAGAATAACATAAATGGCAGAAAATGTAACTGCGAAACAAAATTCATATTTACAAGAAACTGTTGCATTTAGCATTGTTCTTGATGAAAGACGTGAATGATGTTGCACGCCTTCCAGTAATTGCACGATATTGTGATAAAAATCGAATTTATGAAAAATTATGCGGTATAATTCCTCTGTCTGGTACAACTAAAGGGCAGGATAGTTTTTTTTTCATTTATAAATCATTTTGAAAGAAAACATATTAATATAAACAAAATATTTTGTGTAACTACTGATGGCGCTCATGCAATGGTTGGCAAGGAAAAAGGATTTGTCAAACTTCTTGAAAATCATATTGGACATAAAATATTGAACTTCCATTGCATAATACATCAGGAAAGTTTAGTTGCCAAAATTTCGTCTCAGCACTTAATTTCTGTAATGAGTACTGCTGTTAAAATAGTTAATTTTATAATGTCTCGATCTTCATTAGTACACAGACAATTTAAATCTCTTTTAGAAGAAATGGAAAGTGAATATGGAGATCTTCCCTTGTACAGTCATGTCCGTTGGCTTAGTCGTGGTAATGTATTGAATAAGTTTGTGTCATGCATGGAGCACATTAAAATTTTTCTTAATGATAAGGGACAACATTTACCCGAAATAGACGACAATGAATGGTTATGCAAATTGATGTTTCTGACAGATATAACTAAACTTAGGATTGCAAGGAAAAAGTCAAACAATACTTGAATTTTTTGAATATTGGAAGGGCTTTTCTGCAAAATTAAATATATTTTCCAGTGATATTAATACTAGTACCTACAAATACTTCCCAAATGTTAAAGCGCTTGCAAATACATCAACCGTAGACAAAGATGAACTTCAAATTTACGTTGAAGCACTTAAGGAGGAATTTTCTAAAAGATGCAGACTTTGAAGCTCGTATGCCCATATTTTCTTTTCTAATCAAACCTGATTTTATAGACCCATTAATAATCCCATTCGATTTGTCAATTTTTGAGTGGATGGAAACTAATAATTTTGAAATGGAACTTATTGAATTAACATCTTCAGAATTATGGAAAACAAAATTTACGGAGTTACGGAAAAATTTGGAATATAACTCTAGCAATAAATCGACAGCTATTTTAAATTGCTGGATGTAATTGCCAGAAAGATTTAATTGTTTGAAATAAATAGCTTGTCCACTGCTTTCCGCTTTTGGTTCCACATATCTATGTGAACAAATTTTTTCTCATATGAAATATATTTTGAGACCACAAAGAAATTGCTTAGCTGCTGAACATTCTGAATCCTGTGTCAAATTGAAAGCAACGAATTATACCCCTGATATTGCGACAATAAGTAGATCTTTGCAGGGACAAGGTTCTCATTAAAATTTTAATTTTTTATTTAATTTTGCTGCATGAACACTTATACTTTATGTTGTTTATTTCTATTTTCATAAATATTTTTAAGAATGCATAATATATATACAATTTTAATTTTTGATTTATATTAAAGAACAGTCATATTTTAAGTTTTCCTTAAAAATTCTAAAAATATACATATTTATGTGCACAGTTTTAATATTTGTATTTATATTGATGTAATAGTCGTATTTTATGTTTATTTTTATGTCAATAAATATCGTTAAATGATGCATAATTAGCATATAAGTAAATTTGTATTTTTGGCTTCTATTTTTCCTATTTCTGCATGCATTGTAGTGGGAATCAAATTGTTTCAAATATTTGCCATTGCTTGGCACGCTGAATCATGTTGGTAGGTTGGTTTGGCACGCCACAGCTGAAAGGTTGCCGACCCCTGTTTTATATCCTTAGACAAAAACATTTATCGAATTTTTTTTAATATATAACTTAATATGATAGGATTGTATAGTATAGTTTTCATTTAAAATTCCCATTTCCAGATAAAAGCTAAATTCTTATCCAATGAAATAATAAGTAGACTTCTCGTCTGTAGCAAGAGAAAATTTAAAATATCATTGAACGCGATAAAATTCATGGAAATCTACTCGAAAATACCTTTTCTAAACAGTTAAAAATACTTAAAGCTAGAAATAAAAGAAAGAATTCTGAAGAAGCTCTTGACAAACTCCCTTTTGTGCTTTCTCGTGTGGAGATTCAAATTGAAAATGTAACATTCCAGTTTAGAAAATGTAAATAAAAGACAAAATCAGTTTTTATTCAATCGTAGAACTTTTGGAAAGAAAAAAGAAGCTAACAAACTTTTGAATCTTTTATGAACTTGAAAGTATGTTTCTCTTCGAATTTCTAAAGATGTTGAAAAGTAACATATTTTTTTTAATTTCTTATTTTATTCCAAGTGAAGTAAAATCAATATATTTATGTGCTCAAAATTCCTTAGTCTCGCTAAAGGTCAAACCTTTTTTTATGGATGTTTTTTAAATGTGCTCGAAAAAAAAATTTAAAAAATATTCCGAAGAGCTGAAGTTGAGCAAAGAATAGATACATATTTAAAATGAATAGAAAGATCGCAAATCACAGAACTTGAGTTTTTGAAAAAAAATTAAGGCTCATAGTTGCTTTATCGACACATTTTGCACTTTAAAGAATTTCATGGAAGTTTACAATATTTTTTTTATAATTAATTTTTAAGTAAGTTTGTCTTTTACAATTCGAGGAAAAGACTTTGAATTAGAATCTTTAAAAGTTATTCTTCAAAGTTTCAAATAAAGAGAGCATTCAAGAAACTTTAATTTTAACACTTCATTCAAATAAGAATATATAAAATATAATAAGGAGAAAACAGGATCATATTAGTTCTAAAAAAATAAGAAGATATAATTTATTTTCGTTCAATAAAAATGTAAAAACACATGCACTGAAAAAATTCGATGCTTTTTCGAATTATTCCAAAAAATAATGTAAGTGATAATTTATTTTCTTTGTCTGCATTAAAATTTAAAATGAAAATAAATGTGAAGTAATATATTAAAGGCACACTATTTTAAAAAAGGCTCAAAATATTTCATATTAGTAAAAACAAAACCTAATTATTGTTAGAAATTTTATTTTAATGAAATTTATTATAAAAATATTTGAAATAGAAACATTTAAAATACTTTATAAAATAGTTTTAAGAGTTTGAATCTATTCTTTGCTAAAATAAACCTCTACCCAAGCTGATTTTGCAACAAAAAAAAATTATATTGCCCTTGTACAAATATATATGAAATGTCTTAAAACTTTTTTAGAAGATGTCCATAAAAAGGGGGGGGAATGCTTCTTCTTTCATTGAAATTCTTGTAATACATGATGCCAAAATACAGCTTTTTAAGCTTAACTTCAAAAATAAAAAATAATCAAGCTTGCCTGATTTTTCTACGAATTGAGAGCGATGTTAAAAGTCCAGATAACCGCTATAATAAATTTTATGTAAGAAAAGAACCAGACGTAAATTTATCGCAAGCCAACTGAGTGGAACAAGTAATTTTTTATTGATAAATGACGAAAACACCACTCGAATTTTACACAATGCACGTTAGCGAAACTCCGTTGCCACATAGCTGCAACAAAGCAATAGTTACATACATTAAATTAAATTAAAAATGATATTTTCAAGTTAGTCGCGCGGCGAGGATTCAGAACACATGTCATTTGAACATATCAAAGATTTCAATACAAATAATAATAATAATAAAGTGCTTCGTCTTTTTTTTTTTTCAATAGTTAGTTTTAATTTTTGGAAATATTTGATATAAGAATTAATTCAGAATTTTTGAGTCATGAATATTTACTAAAATGGCTTAATACTTATGCTAATTAGTTTCAGTAATAATTTACTAAGAACAAAACAAACTCCGAGGATTTATAAATTACCGTAAAATCCGGCGTATAGCACGCACCGGCGTATAACGCGCCTATACTTTCAAGCTATATTTTTTCTCTAATGTTAAGGTATATTTGCTGTTTTACGCGCACACTCTTTTTTACGAAGAAACACAAAATGTAAATTTGCTATGCTGTTTACGTTTTGAAGTCATTTGTTCCAGGTATTATTCCAAGATTTTTTAGAGTTACAGCTCTTTAAGTTCATAAACAATGTCATTTCTTTTAAATAAACAGTATTTAGAAAAAGTTAGAAGCCTAATTTTTTTAAAAGCTAATCCCTTTTTTTAATTTTTAAAGCTCTCATTTTTATACCCAGAGTAAAACGCGCACCCATAAATTTCGATCTTATTTTTTGTGTTAAAAGTGCGCGTTATACACAAGATTTTACGGTGCATTTTTTTTTCTTTGCTTACCCCAATAAAGCTATCATAAAATTATCTGAATGAGTAAATTTCGTCGTTCAGTGCGTAGTATTCACATACATTGAACAAGAAGAAAAAATATTTACATAATAGTTTTACTAATGCATTGATTTTAAGTCATTGAAAAATGAAACATCAGCGTAAACTGATTATTTTTCCAATGATAGTGCATATTTTGAATTCTAATTATAACAAACATTTCCATTGATATCTACTGTAATTTGTTTGGATAAAATACACTCACTTCCAAAAGTTAAGCACGAAGATGTAAAATGCAAAAAAATCAACAAATACTGCTTTGATTGACACAAAATGTGGCGTTAAAGTAGCATATATATTTATACATAAAACAAAATCAATAATTATATACAGAAAGGAAAACAATATTAAATTTTGTAAGTAATCAGATGGTGTTATACTGTAGATTTAACAGAATTATGTATAAAGTGAAAATAAATAGCATAAAATAAAAAAGGACATTAATAGGGTATGTGATCCCCCCTTATCTGTATGAAAAGTTTACACCTTCTGACGATGCTTTCAGTTAGGTGATCAACCACCGCAGAATTAAGCATTCGCCATTCTTCTTGTAGAGCAGTTTCCAGCTCAATAAGAGTGGCTAGAGGTGGGTAACGTGAAGATACAGCACGGCCGAGGACATCCCAAAGATTTTCAATGGGATTAAGGTCGGGCGAATATGCTGACCGCGCCATACGCGCAATCCCTTTACTCTCCAGGTAGTCATCGACGATGTCAGCTCTATGGGGACGTGCGTTATCTCCCATTAAAACAAAAGTAGGGCCAACTTCTCAAACGTACAATCTCACAATGGTTTCTAGGACTTCATCTCGATACCGGACAGCCGTCACAAAACCCGTTTAAAGATGTGCAGGTCAGTGCGATATCCTAATGAAATCCCTGCCCACACCATAATGCTTTCGCCTCTGCATGCATGATGTTCGATGATGTTTTGGGGCTGATTGCGTGTTCCTTGTTTATGCCATATCCTTATACGCTTGTCATCTGGCTCCAGAGCCAATCTTGACTCATCAGTAAACATGACATTGCCCCAGTCAGACACAGTACAATTGCCATATTCCCGGCACCACTTTAATCGTGCCCCTGTTGATTGAACGGATAGAGGAACACAAACTCGAGGTATCCGGGCATACAGTTCATTTATATGTAATCTTCGGCGTACAGTGGCTACAGATATAGCCTTAGCAAAGGACGCTGTAACCATAGATATCACACGTGTGGAGGTCGCTCTGCGATTCCGCTTGGCTACAATAACTATATATCGATCTTCTGCGGGGGGGGGTAACCCTCGGGCGACCGCCTTCGGACAACTGTCTGTGTAATTTGGAATTGTCTCCATAAACGTGAAATTACAGAATGATGAACGCCGAAGAAAAGAGCAACATCTGTGATCGACTGTCCTGCTTCAATGCGCCCCACAGCACGCCAGCGCTCAGAATCTTCCATTCGTTTTCTGGAAGTCATAGAAACACGTATGTCTTGAAAACAAATTGTACGAAAGTTTTAAACATCTTCTATCAGCACTTACAATCAACTTCTGTAACCCTTCATAAAGCTGGTTTCTTATAAGACTGGCCTTTTTGCGTATTTCTTGACATGAAAGCACAATTGGCTGTTACCTAACATATTTTCATACTTCCATCTACCTCTGCAGCGAATTGCATCCTCTTCAATTCTGATTGGCTTTCGGAAATTAACATTTTTATCTCCGTGCTTAGCTTTTGGAAGTGAGTGTATCATGAATATTAGTAATTAGAAAATTGAATTCATTAAGTTTTATCCATGTATACTGAATAACTTAAAAGTACTGTTCAAAGAAACAACTATGCTAAACTTTAATTTTTCTTTTGCCTAAGTTGAATTGTTTTGGCCTTTTTAAGGAAAATATTTCTAAAATAATTTGGTTGCAGATGAAGAAAACGAGATGTATATTTATTATTCTCAAAGTGCAGAAATATTTTAGTATAAAAAGATTTTGAAAGTTAAATTAGAAACTAAGTTTCTGTGCAAAAATAAATAGTCGGTAATAACATAATAATAACAAAAGCTTAATACACACATATTACTGATATTCAAAACCTAATACGAAAGAATTTACTGTAATTATTTTAGACTAAGCAATGATACAGAAGAGTGATATAATTTTTTACGAAGTAAGAATAAAGCAATTTAATTGCATAAAATAGTTTGAAAATTTTGAGGGAAAAAAAAACAAGCAAAACCTGAATATTTAAATATTTTGAAAAAAAATTAGAGAAATTTGGGTTTTTTCCCTTATTTTTTAATGATATAGTTTTTGTCCAAAAACAACACATAAGAATTTTAAGATAGGAAATGAATGTATTGATTTTAATAATTAAGCAGTAGAACTACATCTTAATTCATCCACTATTAAAACTTACATCTTACATTAATTCCCTTTTCTCCATCTGTCGAAATCTAAGTTCATAATTTTTCTAATCAATGGAAGTCTTATGTCTTGTGTAAATTGGACAGCTTTGTCAAAAGCTGCAGTTTGTTCTTTATGTTCACGATATTTTCTTGTTCTTACTTACCCTTTGTAAATATACTTCATATATTCATTTCTAAATACTGTCATCTTGCATGTGGATTATTCTGATTGTAATAATTTCTTCAATAACTGCTGTTTTACATGTTGAAGTTCACTGCATTCTTTTATGCGTTATTATCAGAGCTTTCAGTTCTTGATGATTGAGATATAATTCTTTGGGAGAAGCAAACAAGAGCAGAAAGCATTATTGAGTTTCATAAAATTGCCAAGTAATCTCGATAAAATTGACAGCACAGTCATTATATATCCTTGTTGAAAAGCGTCGTATAGAGGGCGCTGCTCTGTAACGCGAAACTTTTGTTTTGGTTATGTGTAGGAGCTCAGTGGCAGGTGAGCTACCATTTGGTACAGTTGTAATCTGGAATTGAAGGGTGGTTGCCCTAATAATACAACCTAAGTTTTAATCATATATGTTTAATGTTCGTGTCATGTCCGTGTCGTCCAGCAATAAAACCTTATAAAAGACAGAAAAGATCGTCTTCATTCTACCACTGAATTCACCAGACGTGTTAGTGGCGCATCGGCCGTCAAGGTTCTACGACATCTAAACTGTGCCCAGGGTTGAGGTAAGAGTTTAAAATATTTGATTTTAAATTTGAAGATTTGATAGTAATAATTGCAGTCTTGGGTACATTTATATTGACACGAAATAATGGAGGAACAATTAGATAGATTAAAACGTAAGCGAACTGCGCTGAGAACATTAACTACTAAGCTAATTAAGAAAGTTGAAGATAATTTAGAAACGAATGATGACAGGGATGAATTATGTGATTTGAAGGAATTATTATTAGAAAAGAAAAGTAATTTAAAAGAAATTGATGACTCAATTCATTCATTAATAGAATTAGAGTCTTTAGAAACGGATGTAACGAACTCAGAGGAATATCAGGAAAAATGTTCTCGAGCTGTGAAAAGAATAGCACGAGTGTTAGGAAAAGGAGAAAGAACAGAATCTTTCAATAAAATTCCTGATGAAAGCAGGATTAACCTGCAAAGTGCTCACAGTTCAGTAAAACTTCCCAAACTAGTATTAGAAAAATATTCAGGTGACCCAACAAAATTTACAGAATTTTGGAATAGTTATGAAAGTACGATAGATAAAAATGAAAGCTTAAGTAAAGTAGAAAAATTTGCGTATTTAAAAACATTACTTATAGGTCAAGCACATAATGTCGTAGCTTCACTAGAATTAAATGAAAAGAATTATGATGAGAGCATAAAAGCTTTAAAAGAAAGATTTGGAAAAAAAGACATTATAATTAGTCAATTCATGAATAAATTGTTAAAACTAGAATCGGTAAAGAATTCAAATAATGTTAAAGCTTTAAGAAATTTATACGATGAAATAGAAATTGCTGTTCGAAACCTGGATTCTCAGGGAGTTACGAAAGGATCATTTGGTCAATTATTAATACCAATTTTATTAAAATCTATTCCAGAAGAATTTGTTCTGGAATTTAATAGAAGGAAAAATTCAAAGAAGACATAAGCGTGACAGATTTATTGAATTTCATTAAAACCGAAATAGAATGTCGTGAAGCGGCTAGTTCTTTGACACAAGAGAAAACAAATACATGGTCTCCACGTTTCGAACAGGCAAAATATGAAAATAGAAAAATGTCTAGAAATGTACCCACGGCTGCGAGTTTCAATACTGTTGACAATCGTGTGTGCATCTTTTGTAATCAATGACATTGCTCATTTTCTTGTTATAAAAGTGTAAAAGAAAAATTATATAAATTACGTAGCGAAAATCGTTGTTATATTTGTTTCCGGAAGTATCATATTAGTAAAAATTGTAAAAATAAAAGTAATTGTCTAAAATGCGGACTTAAATCGCATCATGAATCAATATGTACTAATAGATTAAATCAAAACAACAAGCGAACAGCTTCAAATCAAATTGTCAATCAAAATATTGAAAACCCGCAAAGTAATCTCGTAAAAGAACCAATTAACTCTCCGGATGAGCATTCTCTTTCTGTTATTCAAAATAAATCTTTATGTAAAAAAGATCCTTTATTACAAACATGTTCCGTACTAGCTTTTCATGAGGAAAAAATTGAGTTAACTAATTTAATTCTAGATTGCGGTGCTACGCGAAGTTTATACATGTTAGTTTAGTGAAAAAATTAAACTTAAAAATTGTAGGAGAAGAAATACTTTCTGTTTTTTCCTTCGGAATGACTCATGCCACACCCAAAACATACTCCGTTGTCGAGCTGTTTATTTCGGATATGAAGCAAACAAATAAAATAAAAGTTAGCTGCCTCGTTACTGAAGTTATAACGGCGGCAGAGGTCACTGCCCCTTCGCGGTTGACACTAAAGGCTATGAACAA